>OMLP01046583.1:44140-64072 GCA_900302685.1 Spondyliosoma cantharus
CAAAGTGCACGTATTTTGTCATCTGTGTTTTATGAAACTTGTTGTGGGATGGGCCAGCAACACTTCAAACATGCAAGCGCATATGCGGAGACATTAACCCAACACTGAGCTCACTCAGCCCAGCGGAGCAGCAAGTAACCCCTAATTTCGTGTCCGCTGCATTACGGCCCCGATCCGGTTTTGCTCCGCCATCCAACGTCCTCCAGCAATCCCCACCGGTTGAGTTTTGAGTTGCCACGGCGCAGTACGGTAGACAGCTGGCGTCGCGAGGCCGAGAAGTTCCCGCGATAATCACATGATCACTCGCAACCACATTTATAGTTATGTGTCATAAACACAGCAGCAGGAAGTGTTCTCGACCGAAGGATTAGCAGAAGAGCTTGTGTTTGACTCTTTTTTGAGATGTGATGTGTTTTGAGATTGTGTGCTGTGTCAACACTGAGTGTTTTATTTTGAAAAGTAACCGGATGTCATATTGTTGTTTCAGTGTTTATTTTTTATATTCCTGGATAGTTAAGAGATTAACAGAAGTATTTTTTTAGATTTTTTTTTTTTTTTTATTGAGGACTGGTCTAAAGAGAAGTGTTACACTTAGTTCAGTTAATATAACTTAAGTAATGTTCATGTTCTTGATATTGCAATGCAATAATCCTGAAAGTTTTCCAAAAGATTTTTCAGTATGTTTTTAAAAACTGAGGTTTGAACCGAACCGTGGGTTTGGTGAACCGTTACACCCCTAGTTTTCAGTGACCTAAAACTTCTTTTACGTGTACAACAGGCCAAAATGCATAGAGAAGGCTTTGTTTCAACAAAAAGCCATGAATGTGCAGACATGCTGATTGCCAGGAATCCCCAAACGGTTAAGCAGCTCCACGTTGGCTCCCCTGATGTAGACAGGGGTGACCATCTTCGTCTCCTTTCTTCTAAAATCAACAAAGAGTTCCTTGGTTTTGTTGGCATTGCATTGGATTGATCTCTGTGCACCACTGAGATTGTTGATTTCCTTCCGATATCAATTTTCATCACTGATGACGGTGGTCATATGACATGGTTCATGCGTGACCACACATTAAAGAACATTACAATACTCTATACAACCTCTTGCAAATCATGTTATTTTCAAAAGCACTTCAGCAGCTATTAAAAGCATCACTGCTCTTACAGGAATCATCTCTTTTATGTCAGTTTGGGTTTGAATCTTGACCTCCATGCTTTCTTTCGAAGCCCCCTAGAATTGTAGATGGGCACTTAATCTGTATTTATAGAGCTTACTCATTTTTCACCCCCCCACTGGAATAATATATTAGCTGTTTTGATTACCAAGAAACTTTTCCCATATCATCCTCTTGAAAACCCACTTTGAAAATAATGTTTTTGTTATCCTCTGCTGACCTGAAAAAGTCATCTAAGTGGTGATCCATGTTTCCCTTAACTTCCATCACAGTCACTCTTTTCTCTCATCTGCAGCTGGTACAGCACCCAGGAGAGAGCTTTTAACTACATCTGAGAGACCTGAGCATCGTTTTCATAATCTAATTTTAGCTTCTCTCCTTCAGTTGCCACCTAATTTTAAGATTCATTCCAAAAAAAATTAGCAATGCTACTTACACTATAACTTAAACCCTACCTTTAATCCCGATGTATTGAAACTGTCTATGCATGGCTTTGTCATCTGCATACAAAAACCTGACTCTGACTTTAGTATTTCTCTTGATAAACAAAACAGTTTAACAATTAGCACTACTCTTTTTAATTATACACATCAATAATGTGAAGGTGAAGGTTTGTTGTGCTGCTCTTGTAAATGAACATGACGTTAAGCCTTTGGTCTTCCCACGCATAAAAGCGAACAAAGAATGTGTAAGTTAGCAGATATATTAAACCTTTTCAGGGAAGATGGAAAAAAGACAGACAATGGGCTGTAAACAGAATTAACCAATGACAGCGACAGAACAAGCTAAGGAGAGATAGCGTGAGTGGGATGGAGACAGAGAGAGGGAGATTATTTGTGTTGTGTTGTATAATGTGCGATGTTGTGCTGTGGTTGCAGGATGTCACGTCTTAGTCATCCCCAGAAAGCCTCACTGAACGCTGAGAGCTTGGTTAGAGAAAATCTATTTGCCATTGCGGGATGAGGATTTTGCTCAGGATGCGATATTACATTTCATTCAGTTCGCGAAAATGGATGAAACATAACAAAAGCAAAATAAATAGGCTTTTGGACTGCGATTATTTTGCCTCTTATCAGTTGTTACATTTGAATGGCGCTTATAAATGCCCCCTGAAGGTAAGCAAATGTTCTTCATAGCTGTTGTTTTGCACAACACAACCAAATCAACGCAGAATAATACACACAAAAAAGTCCATATCTCGGAGCGTGCGTTTGTTAAATTGAAATGCATTCTTCCATTTATTCACATATTGATCGGCTGAAAAAAAGGAGGGGGGGAATAAATTACTCTTTGAATTCAGAGTTTCGCTCATAATAGGAATCATTCATCAGCCCCCTCTCTCCCTCTGGGCCTGTGTTACAGCAAACTAACAGCTTGCGCATAGGAATTAAAAACGGATTCTCTCCACCTTCGCTCGCAGCACTTATCAATTATCACCAGCCAATACTTTATGCTACAATACCATTAGTTATGCCGATAAATCCACCATGGAACGTTTCCGTTCTGTGTTGGAGAGAAAACAAAGGGAGGTTTGGGGCAAATAAAAAATCTTACTTTGACAAGAGTATAACAAAGAGATTTCATTACCAAACTTCCTTTGTGGTAGAATAATTGAAACACAGGGAAGAGGCATCAAGGCAGCGTCTCAGACAAGAGATTTAAAGCTCAGCACCCCGGCGCACTCAGTCCTGTCAGCAGAGACATTCCACAAGTCCAACCCCTGGCTTATTGAAACACGCTTTATATTACGCCACAAGTTAGTTACAGATTCTTTAGAAGCTGCTGCTGCAGCACTGAACTCCTCTTTGATTGGCCACTTGAGACGGTGCAGAGGCGCGGTGTGGGGAGGTGACGAGCAGATGACGGCAAATGGACAGAGAAAGGGGCAATAGATTTTCTGATGATATGAGTCCCAGAGCTTGAGGAGTTTAGCAGATTAATTGATAGTGAAATAATGAGAGCTTTTAACCAGCATGCCTTACGGGAGGACTCCTTCACTCTCTCATATACTTTTATTAGTTTTATGTCCTGCTCCCTGCCCTGCAATTGCAATTAACAGTGGAGTAAAACTTCTTTAATAAATAAACTACTTCATCAAAGAGTTGTGTAAACCAGATTTCACAGTTCTAGCGGTTGAATAACTATGGTAAATGGATTGTATTTATATAGCGCTTTTCTTGTCTTGGCGTTGACTAAAAGCACATTACAGCACACGTCAGCATTCACCCATTCATGCACATTCATACACTGGTGTGAGAGGCTACCATGCAAGAAGCCGCCTGCTCATCAGGAGTGATAACCATTCATACACACTAATACACCTAAAGGAGAGCCACTGGGAGCAATTTTGGGGTTCAGTATCTTGCCCACGGACTCTTCAACAGTTCGAACCACGACCCTCCAAATGGTGGACAGCCAGCTAAATTACTCACTGTAACAAGACCAAGAGTCTACAGACAAGCTAGCTGCTCTGTGGGACTGTATTTAGACACAGCAGTGCTTTGAGATAAACAATAATGCTGGCATCCACAAGGTCATAATGATAATGTGAACATGCCACAGCTGTAATGTCCACCATGACCACATTCAATTAGTTTAGCATATTGGCAACATTAGATTATTATCAATAAACACAAAGTACAACTGAGGTTGAAGGGACTGTCAAGTATTCAAGTAATATCTTGACCTCAAGGTGGTGCAAGATGAAAAGTCAGAGGATCACAGTTGTTATGATTGAAAACATGAATTTGTGTACCAAGTTTTCTGGCAATCCTTATGATATTCATGGGGACATTTTTCTTCAAACCACAAGCACTAGCCTTCTACCAGTGTTATAGGAACAGTGATAGGCATCATGGAAATGCATTACACAGCTATAGAGATATTTCAGTCTGAACCAAGGTGGTGGACCAAATTACAGTCATGGCTCCCACATGGCATAAAAAGTACTTACTAAAAATAAATGCATGACAAAATGAAATGATATGTGAAAGTGATCCACATACAGAAATGTGCCCTGGAAATTTACACCGAGGACTGACCATATGGTCATATTAGTCACTTGAATCTTCACGTCCCACACACAACTTGCCAAAAGACTAATTCACTTACATCCTCAGTGACTTGCTCAAATAACACCCATGGACTAGCTAACCGAATTAACGATGGCGAAAGGCACAAACAAATGAGAGTCACATCATGCCTAAAGGGATGGAGACATTCATTAAGCTAAGGGCTGGAGGAATAGTAGCAGTGGGACTCTGAGCACTGCAGTGTGAGGACAGATGATTGCTGAGAGAAGGAAGGAACACCAACAGTACCTGCAGTCCCTGCTACTTTTCCTGATCAACTTGTGTAATGTATTTGAACTAAACAGAAGGGGGATTGAGCTATATGGAGGACACGAATGAGGGACAATGGTGTTTATTCAGGTGGACAGAGTTTTGTATGCCAGTCAATTTGCTGGCCACAGAAACACATTTCTGTAAAGTACACAAACAAAAGGACACATTTGCAGAGAAACAAAGCACAGCGTTGGGGGGCAGGCGCACTGGCCAAATTCCCATATAATTGGAACGGGCCAGCATAATTCTTCATACACCAGACCCTGGTGCAGAAACATTAGAGCCGTTTATGTTCCCCTGTCCTCTCCTTCTGTAGTCCATGTGACCTCATGCATGAATAATGATTAAAAAAACATGAAAAGAGAGAAAAATATGCACATTTGGGTACAACATCAAAGTGTAAGTGCATTCAATGTGTTCTCTTATTTGAACAAAAACTCACATGGAACATTTTGGCAAAACATGCCAGTAATCATGTCAGTAATCTGCATCAATAATCTAGACTGCCTATGATCAACCATTAAATCTAAAAACCTGCAGCCATATTTGGTGCTGACTAGAGTTGTTGTTGCCATCTGCAAAAGTGTTAGAGACTGACACATCTCTGGTGATGGCAACGATATGTTTGTAGGTTTGGCAGAACACAGCAGCAGCTGTTCTCGTGGCCTCCTCCGGCGGCTTTCACATGGTGCTCTTCAGTGAATCAAAACCTTTTTACTTTTTATATGGCTCTCCTGGAGGATGTATTGTCAATCATCTTTACTGCCATCTTTTAGTGAGGCTGTATTGTCTGCGCTCACTTTAAAATAGAAGGCTATTTTTCTTTAAATGACAGTGTTACCTGGATATCTGGACTTAAATTATTTTCACTTTCTTTAAAAGGTCCAATCGGTTTTGACAGTTATCGATGAATGTGTTTCCCAACTGCCAAATATGGCTTCTCTGATGTTGTGCAATTATGTTAATTGATGATAATTAAGGTCACATGAGTGTGTCTCAAATTTGAGTGAATTGAATTAATCAACATGAATCTGTCTGACGACAGATGCCTCTGAACACTTGATTAATTTGTTTTTTTATGTTTTTAATTTGCAATTACGATTACTAGTGTATGAATATCTTGTGAATGACACCCAGTGCCTGTGTTTACATCTTTAAGCAAGCTTTCTCTACAAAAACTCTCCATTTTGTGTCCTCACTTAAAGGAACAGTTTGCCAAATTGTGAAATATCATGTTTCTTGCCAGGACGACAAGATTGATACCACTCTCATATCTGTGCAGGAAATTTGAAGCTAGTGGAGGCTTTATCTGGTTGAAGAGTTTGTTTTTTTCAACAATGTTGTGTCATATCAGGACACGGAGACTCAACATGGGTTTATAAAACTTTGCTAAAGGCTTAAAGAGTCAGGTACCTTGGCAGAATGGCTTACAGTCTAACCAAATTGCCAAAATAAATGTTAACAACAAATGGACATTTCCGACATTTATTCCGGCAATGGGGTTGTTTTTTTTAATGGAGGGCTAGACCAGAGCATCCAAAGCAGACTCAAGCAAACACAGCGAACCACTGTCCCTTTAGACAGCTAACCTGCTGCTGGCTGTAGCTTCATAATTGCAGCAAAGACACGATAGTGATATCACTTAAATCTTAGCAAGCAACCTTTTCAGATTTAAAGAAGTGTAAATAAAGAAACTGATCTCAAAAAAAGCCCCACACACAAACAGACATACTTACTCTGAGACTGTGCCCCAGCTGTCCCGGCAGTCCAGTGACTTCTACCTGTGCCATGTCATCTGCATGTGGACCGAGCCCGTGGATGAACAGGAGGGGACTGCTGTACAGGACATCTCGCTGGGGAACCAGATTCAAATCTCCATCCACGTAGAAGCTGGGGTCCGACACCTCAAATTGAATGTCCTTGTTGCCCGCGCAATCATCAAACTTGACTGGAAGAAACACACAGAATGAGCAGAAGTTATGACTTTACTCCAAACAATTACAGACAACGAGAATGCCAAGAAAAACCTGCCAGTCAGGAAATGCAGTCACTGAGGTATATACTACACTGTAAAGAGCAGAACTGGAGGGGTTGCCAAACAATCCACAAAAACAAGTAATCGTCAGATATAAAACAGATGCCCTGAAGATAAACAGATAGCCTGAAGAAAGAGTAGGATGTTCTGAAAGCCTCTGTCAGCAAGGGTACAATAAAAGTCAGCGATCTCTACTCACACAAGCCTGATGCAATATTTATGACCCATTGCACAACATGCTATTAATGTGCCTGGCTTAGCATTTGAAGGCTGTTGCATTTACAACAGAGAGGGCAGTGGCACCCAGTTACAATATTGGACGAGAAGAAAGGATTTAAGGTACAGGAGAAGAAACGTGTCACCTGTGAGTTACGTGCGTGTGACGCGTGCACATGGGAGCTTGTCTTGTCTGACTCAGGGAGATAGCGCCAAGGACTCTACCAGGCTTTATCCCTTCTGATCATGTTCATCCTCTCTTTATCTTTCTCACACACTCCCCTCGGTGTCGCGACATGATCCCCATACCGCCCCCACCCTCAGCCCGGCGAGATCCTTTCCTCCCTCGCTCTTCAGCTCCTCTTTACCTCAGCCTCCTGTCATGCTCTCTTACGGTCATTGATCGTGGCAGGTGGTCCCAAAAGAAGCCTGCAAGCATGGACGTGTACACATGTTGATGATTAATAAGGCAGGTGGAACAGGATTCACATGGCTCCTTACCCTTTCTCAGTACAGGTGCTGCTGCAGACATATGGCGGCTTACATAATTCTTCATCATTTCTTTTTTTAATTCTGTTTGAGATCAGAAATTGTCTGTCATTGAAAACAAAATGAGGTTACTCCATTTGGCTATCAATATTAATGCAGACTCATGTTTCTGGACTGAGATGTTCCAGAGCCTAAAAAAAACTACTTGTTTGCTCATCGGAAAAAAACGGAAGAAGAAAATGAGATGAGAGATTATGTTCCAACACTCCACTGCGACAAGGACTGTCAATATCCCGCATGATTTATCAATTATGGATGCGATTCTTCCAGCTTAGCATAACATAAAACTATGTGGTAACTCATGACCAGCCGAAGAAAATTGTTCAGAAAAGATCTGGAAGTCTCTCATGTCTGTGTTCTGTTCACACTGGGGACTGGGAGGCCAGATTTATGGGGAAGAAATGGGTTCAAATTTGAAGCCCATATTTATCAAGTTTTTCAGAGCAGCTTGTGGCTCAGTAGTGGTGTCTCTCTAAAGATAAAACACAGCTCAAGTCTCCCGTGCAAAGGCTGTACTCTGCTGAACCGACTCATTAAAAGCTGTTGAACCCGCCCTACCTCACAAATACAATGTATTTAAATCATTGCCATACACATATTTTCACAACAGGTGATTCAGTTTGACTTCCAGTTTTTTTTAGGATTATTAATAGAAGGCAAATGTTCATCTATAAAATGAATCAATTGAGTAAACTATTCAATCTGATTGAAGTTTATTTTTCTGTGTTTTAGTCAATTATTATTCGCCAGAACTTACATCGTGTTGCTCCAAAGTTATGGTATAATCCCTGAGATTTAAAATCCAACCCAAGAGTCCACCATCACCACACAGGATTCAAATTACCTTTGTATTAACACATGAGGGATTCAAGAAAACATTCTATGTTCTTCTATGTTCAGCCATTCACACACATTCAAACACTGATGAAACAGCCATAGTGAGCAATTATGGGTTCAACTTCTTGCCCAAGGACACTTGGACATGCAGCTGGAGCCAGGGATCAAATCAATGCTGCCCAAAGCTGCCACAGCCCCAGCTACAATTGCTGCTGTGTCTTTTCTTCATTAAAAAGTTGGACACAGAGTGGCTTTTATTCTAAAGAAGCCTTGAGAAACACAATGTATTTATATCAAGAAGGTAAGAGCTTTTGATTGATCATCACGGAGTTCATTTTATGTATTTTTTGTAAGCAGATCAGCGAGTAGTGGAATCTGAGAAGAGCAGCCCCTCCTTTAATAAGCCAAAACTGGCGGCCTTTTTCGATGTTATCATAACACTGACTCTTCATACAATGACCGGGTGCCCTTCTGTTGTATTCCTGCCAAAGAAGCTACTCAGGAACTGTTGTAACCAGGAAACACATTTGTTATTAAATCGATTTGACTTTGAAAATCCTATTGTTCTGAGCATTTAGCAAATATAAATAATATATGAGTTTTTGAGAGAATCAGAAACCTTCTCACATCTTTTGTAAGTTTTTTTTTAATGAATACATATTTGCATGTACGCACATGCACTTGTGTTGTGTGCATATTTGTTTATGTCAATATTAATGTTTTTTTAATGTGCAAGCAAATGAAATATTGAGAAATAATAAGAACAATGGCACTAATATATTCATTATGTTATTATGTACAAGGTTGCATGGTTGCTCCCATATGACTAACACAAATATAGAGCACACACTTCCACTTTATTTAAAACAGTAACTACCTTTTAATTGCGGAAGTACAATCCTCACTGGATCTAGTCATTAATAACTAACAAACCTAATGCATACAGATTAGTACAAGGTAAAGGAAAGGCTGCTCAATTTAAGCATAATGCATTGCTGTATCTAGCATATTGTTTTAGTGCAAAGATTGCTGTAACTGTTATTGTTAATGCTCTTATTCTAAAAAGAGATGCAATGTAGATTGGATTTATAGCAATTCACTAAAAGACTTTCATTCAACCTTCTCTTCCATCCTCTGTTTTCCCTTTTAGAAAAATTGGCTTCTTGTCTGATTTAAACTCGTCAATCCGCACACGTCTGTCTCCCATCACGGCAGCACCAAGTGAAATGGGAAAAGTCCACGGTTAGCACTACCTGACTATAAAATCAATAGACTCAAGTCTATCAAAGCACTCATTTAGTACACTTAACCTTTGCGACTGTTTAGTCTGGCTTCTTTTATCTGTCTCGCTGCAGACATTTGAAAATCTTCCCTCTGGACACAATCGTTTTCTGCCATCTGGATGAGGGTAAGAATAGCAGGGCGAAGAATAGAGGGTGGGAGAAAAGAAGAAGGGAAAAGGAAAATGAAAAATAAAATGACGGGCTTCAATGGACACTGAGGGAGAGCTACAAAGTCAACAACCCACTCTCCAGGGAAACAAGTCTCCATCTCAATATTCAACTCTCACTTCTAAGCCAAAGCATGAAAGATGTGTTCATTTCCATTCCCATTACAAGCCTCAGATTTATTTCAATAACATGGGCGCGCTCTTTAGAGCCTGCAAATTGCAGCGCCAAACAGTGTCAGTGGCATTTCAAAGGCAGCCAGAGACTGTTTGATGGTATTCTAATGTTGTCAGGTTTTGGGGGATTTCAGAGGAGAGCATGGTGAGCTGGCGGCTTTGAAGTCGAGCAACAATGACAGAACGCGACTTCCCCCCCGCTCACCACCAGCACCGCCACCACGCACCCACTCTCTTTCTTCAGAGTGCTGGCTCAGGGTTGAAATAACTGTGCACGACATGGATTAGGGTCGCCAAAATCCCTCACTGATGACTCAAGAGGAGAGGGAGGGCTGTGATGGGGAGAGGGGGTCAACTTCTTCTTCCTTCTCTTTTTCCAACTTTTTTGACATTCAAGTTGCTTTCAGGCCAAAATCTCCTGTGGAGTCTGTGAGACGCAAACGTTCCAGAAACTCCATCACCTAGGGCCTTGGTTACTGTTCCATCAGCTTTCTTGGTGACAAAAACACACTTCAAAGTTCTCATGTAAGTTTATACTGGAAACTCTTTTCCTCAGAGATTGTATAAATGACATTAAATCAGACACCTAATTGAATATACAAAACACATTGTTTTTTATTAACTACACAAACTGTCAACCAGTGATGTGTAAGTCAGATAAGAAATCCTGCAATAACATTAAAACACACTTTACTTAAGAGTATGAATACATTTTATTCTATCATCATGTCATTAACTTGTTATGGATCAAACATGAAAAATGTTCAAACAAGACCATCAAAACAATGAAAAGAAAGCATCAACACGCAAAACTGCAACCTTCATTTCCTGCCTCTCGATGATGAAGCAACATATTTTGACATCTGGCATTATCCAAGCATATTTACATTGGCTCCACTCTCTTTGTCAGCCACATAAATGGGATTTTTTTTCCTCCCATCCTCTGTCAGCTACCAAAGTTTTCCTTTGAGGTGTTTTGAAGACAATTTTCTGTCTCGTAACTAAATGTCAAGTCTCCGTGATGGGAGAGATGGGAATCAGAGGAGTAATCTCAAAGGTGGCAGCACCGGTGTGTTTGAGCTGATAGCTGCCGTGTCTGACAGACACAGTGTGCTCAGTCTCATAAAAAAGGCTCAGAAGAACACCATTCTCAAATAATCACCTGGCATTAGGAGAGGGAGCTGCTTTTGAAAATGTATTTACAGGCGGAATTGTACTTTACCCCAGAGTTTCCTATCATAGAGCATTGTGTAAGTCCCATTAATGGGATTCAGTGGTAACAAGGCTTGTGCTTTTCAGCTACAAAGATAACAGTTTAAAAGATTTTGCCAGCTGAGGGAATCTTGACGGCTGAGTCTTTCATCATAGATTTGATTGTGATGATTAAGGTACCCCACTGTCACCGTTACTTGTGTGACTCCAACCAATCCCATCATGTCAGATGTGGGACTGCTAATCATCTGTTAAAGCAGAAAAGTGTGTAGGATCTGAGATCTTAGTAGTTTTCATGTCACTCCCAGCAGGGATTGTATTCTGAGTTTGTCAGTAAGTGTGGTCTGTGCATACACCTTTTGTGTGTGTCAGTCTGCTAGTTCCTTTAATCATACCTTGATGTATGGCACTATCCACCGCACTGGTGACCTAAGCCAATTAAAGTACAGTTACTTTCTGATCTGAGGAGGCATCACATAGTTCTTACATGGACTGTTAAAGGTCAGCCCAGCATGCTGGATAAATAATATTCACAATGTAATTTTTGTTCTATCAGTATATCCATGTATCCATGGCAACGATGGCGCATGCAGACACAACCAGGACTGGTTCCTCTGTGAAGCACTACCACTTATCATTACCCATAACAACCTTCTCTGTGTAAGTTTGCAAAACATTTAGACGCATTTCAACAGAAGCATAATTCTAGCTTAAATGGGGCAGTTAGGGCTAAGGAGGTAGAGCAGGTCATCCAATGATTATAAGGTTGGCAGTTGGACATGTCAAAGTTTCCATAAGGGAGAAACTAAACCTTAAATTGGTCCCCAAGGTCAGGCCAGCACCCTGCAAAGTAGTTTCCTGTCATTACTGTGACTCTGTGCATGAATGGCTGAAGGAGCAGCAAAATGCTTGTGCAATGTAAATGTTGCCATTTACCGTTTCACCATTTTAATTTGCAACAGGAAATACTATGATAGAAATGTTATTCCAGACCATTTGTGTTTTTTTATCAACCTCTGGCCCACACTGGCCATCGGTGGCATTAGAAACATATAAATCAGAGAAAACAACACAAGGCAGCTGCAGTTCCTCTGCAGAGGAGATCGAGTGGCCTCAACGTGGTGAAGAAATTGATAGCACAGTAGAGAGACAGAGGTGTTGAGACTGTACAAAAAAGCTTTGCTCTAATAGAGTCTGATCCAAAATTCTGCATCGCTGCCTCACTGGATCCCAGATATAAAGAAAATTGCTTTGACGAGGATGTTAAACAATGAGCATGAGCCGCACTTTTTGCGCAGCTAGTGAATATGCCTGCTGCTAGAGCTGGAGATGAGACACACCTGATCACCCACTGAGCACAAGAGCACGAAGGGACAGAGTCCGGTTGGCTCTGCATGAAGCATTTGAAGAGTTTCCAGAGGAAAACAATGTCAAGTTCAGAGACACAGAAGTGCATCAGAATGGCTGAGCAGAATCCAGGCTACTACGAGCAGAGCAGTCTGAAGAAAACACAGGGAACAACAGTCTGTAGACAGTCACAACAAAATAAGTTGTCTGCTCTGTGACTTGGCAGCAAGATTCTTTAGAGAGCGAGGTGATGGATGTTCATTGCTCGCGCTTCAGTGTTGGAAAGCCCTGTCACAAGTGTACGTAGTGACTGACACCTACGTCGTTACAACAGCAACCCATGCAGCTAGGTTGCCGATCTCCTGACACAAAAATCTGATCTGATCTCCTTCACAACAACAACAATGTGGACAGCAGAGAAACAAATCATACTTACATCACAGACACCTGCTGTGCACACATTTAGCACCACTCTCACAAAGATCTGACAAAAAAGTCAAAGTTTACAGCATGGGTAGTGCAAGTTGTATCTATCAGAAACCAGACTGACACATTCCAACCCATATAGCAATCTGTTGGGTTAATTACTGCATCAGACAAAAATAGCTGTGCAGAATAACAGCTTTTTAATGTCTCATCGATGGTGTTGTCCATTCAAAAGGTCTGCATTTAAAATTCTTGAAGGAAAACTACGTACGAACAATAGGCAAATATAACCTTTTACAACAACAGAACAAGTTGTTTCTCTACTTATTTTAAGGACAGTCACTTATCAGCGTTTGACATTCATTGCTTTTACATTTCTCTGTCACGGTGTACAATGCATTTTTGCCAAGAGAAAACAACTAGCTAATTATAGCCCCCTGAGTGTTCTTTCAAATAGCAGGGCTATAAAATGTCACTGTCAACTGGTGCTCCCAGTAAAAAAAAAATATTTCTATTGTTAGTGATTTTCTTTTTCACACCACAATAAGAACTGTCAAAACAGCGAAGAAGTTACACTGTGCAGCACTGACATTCTTGAAATTATTTACTTGAGGTTCAGAGATTGTGTTGAATCCACAGCTTAGAAATATGCAAAAGCTGATTATGATAAGCTGGCACTCACAAAATAGATCAGTCACTTACAGCTTAGCAGCTGAGTTGGAGTCATTCCCCAAACAGTGCACACTTGAAGCTATCTTGTACCACAGCAGTCTCATTTGAATCAAAACCACCATCTTTTACCATGTACATGAAAAGGCTTTGTTTGGAGCCATGCTTAGTAGAGCGTCTGGCTTGGTAGTGATCTGATGGTTGGGTTTGCTGTGCTGATCTGTGAGGCTCCTTGTTATCGCAGTCAACAACCAGAGATGCTTCATTCACTACTGCTTTAGTCTGCAGTCTGTTCCCTCTGTGGGGTAAACTAAAGTTCCTGTTTGTCTCATTCTGCTACTGTAAATCAGTAAAAAAAGAGACACAAGAGAAATGAGAGAGTGAGCAGGGAAGAAAGAGAAAGTAATTATGGTGAAATAATAAGGGCTGACTCGGGGTGATCCTCTCCTTGTTATCGCCCTGAGTTACAGCATGTCCACCTTAATAAGATAGTAATGCCTGGACAATGCAACCAGGCAAACACACACACACACACACGCACACTGAAAAGTGATAAATCAAATGCTTTTTGAAGTTTCCTGCTACATTTAGCTATTGCTTGAAAAACAATAAATAAATAAATAAAATAGAAACCCATTGGGACATTAAAGTTTTGACCCTTTGAGGTTGCTGCAGCTGATCAGTATTGAGGGTTGAAGTTGCAGAATAACAGAGTGAGAAATTAAGCCCGCAGTTCTTAGTTTGATTCTAGAGTCCATGAAATACTGTATATGCCTGCAAGTATGAGCTCAAGTCATTTTATGTTAAACATGTGGAGTAAAATTGACTGTTCGTTAAGATAATACTGTTGTGGTAATTCCCATCAGCGTTCCATTTATGGTAATTACATTTATGTGTTAGAAAAAAGTAAGCACTAGCTATAAAATAGATCCACAAATCAAGAAATTGATTCAGGGATCTTTGAAAAAAGCTATCACAAGTCATTAGGATTCAAACATTGGGAGGCATGACTGTCTATATAAAATGTTGCCCAAATAGAGATTGACATTCAAAGTGAAAGTGAAAACTCATCGTGCGAGTGGTACAACAGAAAAGGTCAGGATCACCAAGTCAAGAGAATTCATCCCCTGGACACCATCGATATCTGAACAAAATATCGGGCCAATACATAGAATAGCTGGGTGAAATATGTTCAGTCTGGTCCAAACGGTTGGGCTGACGGACCTCCACTGCCATCTGCAAGCATCAGTGGGCAGCAGCCACTGGTGCATGCATCACATTTAGTTGCGGCCAGATGTCATTATGCATGTGAAGCACAGGTGGATTTGCAGCTGCATCACAATAGCAGAAATCAGCACTGCTCCAGATGCTGTGGCTCCACTGCCAGAGCCAGGCCATGCTAAATTGCTGTGTGTAATTCTTAATTAGTATACATTTGCAATCATTACAGTTGCTGCTTCTTAACTGCATGCAGCATTAAATTACAGCAGTGTAATCCACCCACCTGACAGACGAAAGAGAATGTTACAATTATGCATACAATATCTCTGTTTTTTGGTTTTTCTTCCAGTTTTATTTAATTTGGGTGTTTTATGGTCATAATACTTAGCCTTGACAAAAAACGGCAAACAAGAAAAAACCTTGGGCTTATTAGATCTTAACAAGGTTTTCTGAGCATCTTTTTTCTGCCATAATTGCAATGTGTACTTCCCCTGACAGGTTGCAGCACATTTGTTTATAATCACCAGCGTTCATCGTAGATGCAAAATAAGTAAGAAACACTGCTCTCATCTCTGTCGCTCACTGCCAGTCACAACTAGACTAGACAAAACCAACAAAATGTGGCCGTCCTTAGCACTTGTTGTACTGCATGATGAAGTTGCGAGGCAGGGAACTCTACCTCTCACATGGAGGAGCATGCGTCTTACACGAGACTTGATTTAAGTACTGCATCTTTCCATGTGCAGGATTTAAGCGTTTGAACCTGCATGACTCAGAGTTGCTGTAAAGCAGGTAGGAGGGAAGAAACAGGCAAACAATGAATGTATACATTAGTCTAATTCATTCATTCATGCATTCCATCAGTGAGGTAGAGAGCCCATAAGCCAAGATATACTGTTCAAGGTTTTTCAAAGTAAGTCACATGCATACATAACACTGACAGCGGCGGTAAACATCCTGCTGTCTCCACGGAAGCTGGAAATGTTTAGGCCTACAGGCTTGGTCTTTGAAGTTGAATGCTTCAAGGTTACACCTGCTTAAATATGAATTCATTTAAATTCCTATTTCAAAACCCATCATTGCTTTCCTCACCCTATTTTTATGTGGAAATATAAATGAAAATGTATCGGCGCATCTACACGATCGCCTGAAGCCTAGCTTGACAAGGTTAACCATAGCAACAGATCTGAAGGGAGTGACTGAGGTTTATTTCGAGCACCATAACAAACTTCAGTCAGCCTGCGTTTGTTTGTTTGTGGCAGGGCAAAGCGTTTCATCAAAGAGGGCCTGTGCCGGGATGGGTGCCAGCAGATGATGGTGAGATACTCCGGCAGAAAGGAGGGCACACAGAATCATTGCTATAGTCTATAAAAACCCTTGAATGCTCAACTAGCTGCAAAGTTACTGTACAGCCCTGAATGAGATCATCATTAGAGGGCCTGATACTTAGAGATAATATTCAGTATAACAGGCAAATAAGACAACTGATTATATAGTCAGTCCTTCACTTGTACTTCCAGGCAGCCAGCCCGATGAACCAGTCATTTACTGGCTGACTTTATCATTCAATTAATATATAAACCAACCAGCCAGACACCTAGTCACTCAGGCACAGAGATTGATCAATAAACCACAGATAAACTGCCATCAGTGGATAACACGTGGTGTTGTTTGCCACAGTGGTAAAAAAAAAGAAGAAAAGATACACCCCAAAATAATCATTTTCATCTCAGTGCCAGAATAAATTCTAGAGGTTAAACGTCACTCCACATCCTTTCAAACATATGATTGCAATTGACCGACCATCTGGCGCTACAGGAGCAACAGAGGAAGCTGAGTCGGACAGAGAGAGAGTGTCAGTGCATGCAGATGAGTTCACTCGAGCTACAAATTTTGTTTGATTCTTCCACATGCTGACCACTGCTGACCCCCCTTACCTGATGCATGTACACCATATGTAAAAATTCAGAGTTTAGGGGTTGTTGTCAATGATAAGTCATGCATCATTCATGCTCACATGTCCCAGTGTGCACACTCAAAAGACCTTGAGGCACTCCCCAGAAAGTCCAGGAGATCTCAGGACTGTCGTGCTGTGAAAGCGCTCGAGGGCTGCCTGTGGACTCGAGCCTCTTACGCACACTATCCTCAAGTCTGCAGATGCTTCAGACTTTGCTTGAGGGATTTACCAACATTTTATTGTGTTTTGATGTTAAAACTGGAATGGCATGAAGAAATAAATAAACAATGCACTAAATTCTTTCAAGAACAAGTTTATGAGTAGATACAGTTACAACAGTTGCAGCAACTACTGTGCCTGGTTCCTCATTCTATTAAGACTGATCTGATCAAATGTCACAACTGACAATTTAAGTAGAGGCTGCTCTTATTCTCAGTAACAACATATACAGTATAAGACACACAGAATTGCCTATCACTAAATATTATTTTAACTATTATTATCACAGACCAAATTGGGTTATTTTACTTTGATTGGATTCAGGGGATTATGCTCACAGTTGAAACTGACACTCTCACAGTTGATATTTACAGGACCCACACCTTCAAGTGCGATTCAGGTTTCCTGGCAGAACTTGTCGAATGTTTATCTGCTTAACCTGTTGTTTATACCATTTTATTTTAATTTGATTCCTTCTCCATTTTTAGGGTTATGGCTAGGGTTAGAAACATCTTAATTTTGGGTTTCAATGTCAAGATTTTTCCAGCCATCATCAGCTCCACTTTTTTGCATTGGAGGACAAACCCCCAGTGAGTTTACTGGCAGTTATATCCAGATAGAACATAGAAAGAAGAATTCTGGAGCGGGCAGACTAAGGGAGACTAAGGGAGACTTTCCAATATGCCCCTTGCCCAGAGGTACTAGACCTAGGGGTATGGTGTCCCAATTCTTGGACGGTGGATGCCATGTTGGAAAATGCGCGGTTGTAACGTAACTGACGCTGTACGAAGGGCTGGAAGGGCTATCGCATTTCAATCACTACCCCTCGTAACTCTGGTCAGCGGGACAAACGGTTCACCCAAAAAGAAAGGGTTGGGGAAAAACCTAACTAGCTAGCTACCAAACATTACATTGTTAGTGCTGATTTGTTTATGAGAACTCAAAAACAAGGGATAGGGGTAAAAGCTGCCAATTCCCTCGAGTGTTTATACTAATAGTATGAGTCTCTCAACAAAAGCTGTGATTTGCATGTTCTGCGAGTCTGCCTGTGCATCTGTGAGGATGAATGCACACGATTAGATAAGACGCCAGATGGCCCCGTGATTAGACATGCATATATTTGCTCTGACTTCATGCCTCTCCAATAACACATACTCCCTAAGCAGCCAAAGCTTACCAGTGCACCTGTAGCACATACTGTAATGAGCGTCTATGACTGTCTGTAAAGGTCTAATCTGACCAGAGCAGAGGAGGCAATACTTGCCAATCCAAAAACCAAGCAAAAAAAAAAAAAAAGGGGTTAAAACTTCCTGCCCACTGCAGTAACACCCAAACCTGTCAATCCAACGACTCTGTGCTTCGGACACACACATAGGAATACAAAAAACACACACAAAAATCCATAAGCAAACATAATTTCACACACAAGCTGACATCCAGCAAATGCACAGGCAACCAGCAAGGCATTCAAGCATTCAGGCAGATCGATAGGCTTTCAGGGAGCCAGTAACACCCAGGTTGAACCCCTGAGGCTCTAACCGAGTTACTCAGCACTTTCCCTGGCCACTCAAGAGGAGCCAGGCTGGGCTTAGGGCCAAGAGCCAAACACATGAAAGTAGCATACGGGTGAAAAGAAAACTTTTGACACAGAGTAATTCTGTCACTTTTATGACAGCAGCCATTATTATTTCCTTACTGAGTGAGTTCACAGTTCAGTTGAGATGTCTGGTTGAAGGTCTTGGTAAGGGATGGCCTCTGTTGGGGAAGTCTAAAGTGCCCTGTCAAAGATTTGGGGATATGAAGGATCACCATTTCTATCCCATTTATCCTCAAGTGAGTGTATGTTCAGATGCTGTTCTGTTCCACTGATTGATATTACTTGTTAAATGTCATACCCACGCCTTTCATAATATTTCAGACTTTGATTTTTTGAGCGAAACCAGAGAAATGGTCTCACGGATGAACAAATCTAAATGAAGCGATCAGTGAAATCCTGAAGCTCCATGTCTTCCAAATGTGTTTTATTTCATTGGAGTGTTGAGAATTACTTTCAAAATTATACCCATGTTTCACTGCAAATAACATTATTTCTTAAGAGGAACAGAGAGAGAACAGACAGAAGTGGAGATGGAAGTAGGAATAGAGATTGGGGAAATTTTAGCTTGTTGAGGGAATAGATTTCTGATAGGTTATTCCTTCTGGGTGGGAGGAAAAACTGAAAGAAAAAGGAAAAACTGAAGAATCTGTAATGACAGGCTGGAACAGCAACAAGAAAATAAATGGCTCAATGTGATTGTTGTGACTTTCACGTCACGGAAAATCATAAAAAAAATCATCAATAATGATTTCACATCATCAACTATCTAGCGTTTAAATTCAAGGCATACCATTTTTCCCCCACTGCTTCTATGGTTCTTCTCACCCCAGCAGACCCCTTCGATCCTCCCACTGTGGCATGTTGGCTGTGCTCCATCAAAGAAAAACAAAGGCCAGGGACAGGGCTTTCTCTGTAGCAGCTCCTCAGCTCTGGAATAAACTACCAGAGGCCATTAGACAGGCTGATGCTTTTAAGACGTACCTCAAGCCCCACTTTTATTTTCTGTGTTGTAGTATATAATCTGTATTTATTCTAATCAGTTTCAGGTTTTACATTATGGGTGAAAGTGTTCTGTTTTGATCTTGCTGTATTTCTTTAACATTTTACACCTATGTTTTTATTCACGCTTGGTTAAACCCGCTTCCAAATTCAAACTCACCTCACTATGCAGAAATGTGTCTTTATGCCCGTGGTGTGTATACTAGGGATGTCCCGATCAGGTTTTTTTTATCCTGATCCCAATCCGAGTCCTTTAATATTTAGTATCTGCCGATACCGAGTCCTGATCCGATACTTAGCCTTAACTAATATTTTCCTGGATAATACCGCTGCATTAAGAAAAAAAGTACCTGCATCCAAGCTGTACCTTAATAGGTTTTTTAATTTTGTTGAAACAAAGTATATACTTTCATACGGCTCTTTCTTATTCTGCATATGCTACTGCAACATTGGCCTACCACCTTCCTTGTGTTGGCAGGTGAGTCTTTGATGCTGCACTGTGACAACA
>OMLP01046583.1:70004-83513 GCA_900302685.1 Spondyliosoma cantharus
AAAAAAAAAAAAGTTCATCAGCCTGCTGACGAATGACGTTATTGTGCGCATGCGTACGAGGGGTGGGAGGAGTTTTCCAGTCGGTCAGGAAGAGGAGAAAGGCGGACACAGAAACATCAAGCGGTAATCACATTCAACGATAGCTTTTAAACTTTAGGGCGACTCTTCTTTAAGTCGCAGACATTTGAGGATAGCGCGATGAATGCTGTAGTTATAATTTCAGGGAAAATACCTTGAATGACAGCAGTCCAAACCACTGGAAACACCGTTAGCTTTACTGCTAGCTAATGTTAGCTGGTTTGACAGGCCCAGACTACACTGCACAGCCTTTCAGCAGGAATGAGAACAGAGCACGGAAATGTTTTATGTTTACACCCTTTCTCTCCGAGGCAGTCTCCCTGCCGGCTCGTTTTGGAATGGATTTATGTTGTACAAAAGGATATTTTTGATGAAACTCAAGGATATAAAGAGGCTGGTGTGTCAGCGTTACTAGCGTCCGAGCTGTTAGGTTTACCGTTTAGTGCCAGCCAAGAGGAACTGTTGTTGAATCATAGCACGCATTGTAATTGCAGCATTAAGTTTGAAAGGCTGATTCATCCTGTTTGTGCATCGGTGCCCTGTTGGTAAAATTATATGTTTGGGTGTGATGTTAGTAGAGGGCAACGTAAGTGATTTGTGGTAACCTTTTTCTAACAATGTGACTACTTTTTTTTCTTTTTTAAATAGATGGCTGCTATCAGGAAGAAGTTGGTGATAGTTGGAGATGGTGCATGTGGGAAGACCTGTCTGCTCATCGTCTTCAGCAAGGACCAGTTCCCTGAGGTCTACGTCCCCACTGTATTTGAGAACTATGTGGCAGACATTGAAGTGGATGGGAAACAGGTAAGATTGAAAAAGCACTGGCTCCAAAGGGTCCTTGAAGAGACTATTCACTGTTTGCTTGTTTTGCTTTTTGTTGTCATTGTTGTTGTTTACTTAATTGTCTATAGCTATCAGATTGTAGAAGTTGTTGTTGTTGTTGTTGTTGTTGGTTCAGGTATGTCAAAAAATTGTGAAAATGTTCCCAACACTGTTGCAACTATCTAACAATTATTTGCATTGTCAATTAAGCAGCTGATCATATTTCCTCGATTAATAACTATATGTGCATCGCCCCAAAAAGAACCTTAAATTATAATTTCACAGTTGTTATATTTTCACATACAGCCTGAGATGACGTCAACAACATTTGCCAATTATTTTTCTGTTGATTTACTAATTGATAAATTGACTAATTGTTGCAGCTCTATTTCAAGTTTCATGTTTTCTCCCACCAATGGTAAAAGAAACCCCAACATATTTGGTTGGTAAATTAAAAATAGCAAATATTCATACTTGAGGTGAAAAAGATGAATGTTTAGCTTTGCTTTAAAAATTACTTGACCTTTTTAAAATGACTTTTAGTAGTCCTTTATTAATATAGTTGCTGGTTAATTTGATGTATCTTATCTCTGTAGCTATTTAATCTTCTAAGATAAACAGTTTTCCTGCCATTATTTCTGAAAAATGACTGTTCCATTTTGACTTTCAATTGCCAAAAAGTACAATGCAACAAATATAATCTAGAAATGATTTTTCCGAACAAATGATCATATTAATGATAGGTATTTCTGTTGCAAGAGTGAAAGAATAATATAATCTGGGACTGCTTAATCATGTAACTTAAATGTTACGATGGCCTTCCTCACATCTACAGAAACCTTCTTTCTCTTTTCTCAGGTAGAGCTAGCACTTTGGGATACAGCCGGTCAGGAAGACTATGACAGACTGAGGCCTCTCTCCTACCCTGACACTGATGTTATTCTCATGTGCTTCTCTGTAGACAGCCCTGACAGTTTAGGTATTGTCTCTGCCACAGTCACACCACCATGTATTGAACACCTTGTGATTTTTAAAGTGAGGTATGTTGCTAATTGCGGCATTCTCTCCCTCAACTCACTGTAGAGAATATTCCTGAAAAGTGGACACCTGAAGTGAAACACTTTTGTCCGAATGTTCCCATCATCCTGGTGGGCAATAAAAAAGATCTGCGCAATGATGAGCACACCAGACGCGAGCTTGCCAAAATGAAACAGGTTAGTTTTTTTTTTTGTTGTTCAAATGATGCTTACGTGTGCATATTTAGTTGTTATAAATTTTATAATTTAAACTTTGACTCTAATATGTGTTTCTAGGAGCCAGTTAAACTTGAGGAGGGCAAAGACATGGCGAACCGCATCAGTGCCTATGGCTACCAAGAGTGTTCTGCCAAAACCAAAGATGGCGTGAGGGAGGTCTTTGAGATGGCAACTAGGGCAGCACTGCAGAGCAAGAAACGTTCCAAGAAGAACAACTGCCTTCTGTTATAGGCTCTGAAAGAGGAGGGAGCTGCCGTCAAGCACAGATGGAGAGGGCATCTTCCGTTAAGATTTGATATGGGGGAGAATATTGGGGGAGGGCCCTGTAAAGTTTTACGGATGCTCAATTTCTGATCACCCAATAATCCTCAGCAAATTAAAGCAGGTTTCAAATGATTTGATAGGCTTCTACACCTTGGTCCTCGTTCTAAACATTAGGTTTTGTGCCATTTTCCTTTTGTCTATCAAAAACTTTCAGATCTATGAGTCTGTAGGGCAGGTGGTGGGGGGGTGGGTGGTTGACTTGAAGTTGAGTAGATGTAAACAGGTTGAAATGTGCCACAATTGGAATGAAGAGAGAAAAGGTCCTTACCAGGCCAAAGACAATGGGGACATGAGAGAGATTTAAGAAAAGAAAAAAAAAAGAAAGACATACAAAAAATAGGGTTGAATTAAGTCTAAGTGGATTTCACACAGTATCGCCTACATGTAGTGCCTTGAGAGCAGTGGTCACGAACAGTAAGTTGTGGGGTAGGGATTCATAACTTAGATGGGGTATTATTTTGTCATTTGTAATGTCCACACATCACATTTGTGAATGCTTTCTCCCTGTCATTGGCTTGGCTCCTTCAGGCCCATATTCTGACTCAGGCTCTATGCAGGGGTATGCCTAAACTAGATTGTATGAGATCTTTTACCATACTGAATTACTTACCTGTACTTAAGAGAGTGTGTGTGCGTGTGTGTGTGTGTGTGTGTGTGTTTGCGTGCGTGTGTGTGTGCAACTGTATGGTGGTTTGTTTTCTCCAGTGCAGGTCTGCATGCAGTGAATGTGTATATTTGTGTGGATGTGTATTAACATATGTGTCTATGTACTGTATGCATGGAAAGGCCTTTTGCGTCACTGACCTAACCCCTTGTTTCCATGCCAAAGTTACCCCTGATGGCCATATTTTATGGCTCCGATGGGTAATGGAATTAACAGCTATTCAGAGTGACATAGAAACCTTCACTTTACTGGAAGACATTGTACTATACCTAGAGGCACAATCAGGTTAAACATATTATCAGTTTTTAGGACCTTTTTTGTGTGTACCAGAGATTCATTTGATTGTCTTAATCAGTGGGTCAAATCATGAGTGGTTTAGTTGATAAGTTGAATATTCCTTCACATAGATGATAGGCTTATGTTATTACTATAATGTCCATTATGTACTGTATGTCTTACAAGGCTTTGTAAGGACATGTTATTGATGTGTATTTCAAGTTTGCCTTTTACTCAACTCTCCTCATTCCCCCTTTTAATGATATTGTCATTATTGTACTATAACTTTTTATTATTGATGTCTCTAATTTTCCTAGTATATTTTAATCATTTTACTTAAACCTGCTGTTATGGTCAGCTTATGTCAGTTAACTGATAAATTGTAACCTTAGTATTCTGTTTAATTAAATTGAAGGTCAAGCTTGGGTTTCAAGGCTGGAAGATTCTGGGGGTGGGCTGCTAGAGCAGTTTGTTTATCTTTTTTTTGTACTGTGACATATAACAATTTTTGGATTATTATTTTTTTCCCCAAATAAAGCTGATATTAGGGGTTTCTGTTGTAAGGTATTTATGTGTTATTTGATTCATTCATTTATTAATAGTTAACAATCTTACCTACATTTCTGGTATTAATTTCCTTTTTTCCCAAATAAAACACTCATAACCCGTCAAAACATGTGATTCTATGATTTTGTATTAAGACGTATACAGAAACGCATCAAATAATGCCGTGTGTCCTCCCGGTTTGTGGAGCACTAGTTTCGGGTTGGCCTGCTTGTCTCATCCAATCATCATCGACATTAATGTATTCGCTCTCCAAGCACCAATCAGATAACAGAGTCAGGTATAGGTTCCTCCCACTCTGAATTGTTGTCTTGCTGTGGCCATTTTACACTTGGTTCCCTCAAAATAATTACACTTGGCTAGCGGAAAAAATAAAACACCCTTCGCTCTTGGGTCTCAACGTGACATTCGCACAACTACTTTTGGTTACATGTGGCACCGGTAAGTGTTTTTCTTATTTCACATACAGTTGCGTTAGTTGTGTTTGCAGCGGTTGGCAGGCGTTTGGAAACAGCGGCTCTGCCTGGACTAGCTAGCCAACCTCAGGCTAAAATAGTTAGCTTGCCTGCTATCCGAGATGACCGCCACACGTCATTGGTGAATACTCCTTTTCGA
This sequence comes from Spondyliosoma cantharus, assembly GCA_900302685.1. Taxonomy (NCBI): domain Eukaryota; kingdom Metazoa; phylum Chordata; class Actinopteri; order Spariformes; family Sparidae; genus Spondyliosoma; species Spondyliosoma cantharus. The sequence continues at coordinate 74,604 of OMLP01046583.1, forward strand.
CTACTTTAAGGATTGTCAGGATGAGAACGTGCATTGCGTAACGTCGCACGCGTGTTTAAAAGTGTTGTAGGGCTGTACATCTGTTAATAGTTCGTGAAATTTGTTAAGCGGTGACTGAAGTGACATAACTGCAAGTTGGAGAAGTCAGTGTTCAAAAATACAGCCATCCCGGTTGCACAATGGTATCTACTACTGGGCTCCTTTTATTTCTCTTCGCTTACAAGTTTTGACTCCGTTTTTCCAAAAGGCAAGATGTGTGTATGAAAGGTCTGCAACATCAACTGTGAGTCTCCTGATTATTGCTTGTCATTAGAAAAAGTAAAATGTTGATGTACTTCCAGGGTATCTGATGCTGTAACCAAATAGAAAAAAGACTGTGACCAGGAGCAGAGTCATTGGATCAGTATGGACTATGAGAGGAGGTGAGTGAGACATTGATATTATACTTTTCATTCTTATGGAGTTCATGTGTCACTCACATTGTCTTTCATGGCCAACAGGGGTGGACGAGGTGACCGCACAGGTCGCTATGGCAGCGTCCACAACGATCACAACTTTCGGGACATGGATTACCGAGCCTATGGCCAGGAGGATGAGGAGGAAGAAACAGACAGATCATACGGCCACGGCGAGCAAATGCTAGGTGTCCGTGACCTCCAAGACCGCCTGGGGTTTCATCAGAGAGGAGATGGGCGTGGGGACATTGGTTGTGAGGGTAAAGGGCTCCTGTGGCCCCCTTCTACTCAGTCGCAGCCTGATCTAGCCCATCCCATGCTCCAGAGAGAGGAGGAGGGATCCAGGCAGGAGTTTGAGCAGTTACGGACTGGTCAGCAGGAAAGGGGTCGGGGGAGAGGTGGAAGAGGCTTTCCTGACAACAGTACCCCTCATTCAGGAAGTAGGGATGGCAACTGGGGTCGTGGTGGTGCCCATTCTGAACAGATGGAATACAATATGGCACGACAGAGAGAGGAGGAAAGGTTCTCTCGCGGAGCACTGAAGAGAAGGGTAAACCATAACAAGTCCGTCCTTGGTGTCATAGAGCTGCTACTAGAGCCTGACAGATATACTGGTTGACCGATATCACAGATATTTTGGTATCGGTGTATCGGTTGGCTGATATGTGCAGATATACTATTTTAGGGATTACAATGCAGAAAAAAATGTGCTTGGGATAATTTATAATTATTAAATTCTCAGTAAAGTTCACTGTATCAGTGCACTGATGTTATTTTAGACAAAGTTTAGTGTTAGACTGTAAAATATCCTGCCTCCATTTCATATCTTTACTCCAATCATTTTTATTTGTTGGGACATCAGTTGCTAATCTGTGACTGTTGTCTGCAGGCTTTTCCAGTGGGGGCAGAGGAGCATAGTTGTGGTACCGCTGGTTCAGACTTGTCCCTTGAGGAGTTGGATCAAAGGGATCAGGACTATCGTGCAGATCTAGACCACAACCAGAGGCCAAGCAACATCATAATGCTTCGCATGTTGCCACCTAATGCCACTGCCAATGAGGTATGTTTACATCTCCCAGGCATGTTTGTGTGTCTACAGTGGTCCATTGAGATGTTTGATCGGCGTAAACGGCAATCATTTCTGTGTTCTTAGATTCGGGCACAACTTCAGGAGCAGGGTATCCAGCCAAGAGAGGTTCGCCTCATGCGGAACAAATCTTCAGGTGAGAACTAGTCCATTGCCCCGAATTTGTTTTCTGTTCTTGACTATCCCATTGTGTCACTCATCCATCACCAGCTCTTTCATTTTCATCGCTCTTTCAGGTTGATTAACCGTATCTGTTCTCTCTTCCTAATAAGCGTCCTCGCTTTTCTTCTCTCTTTCTGTCACTGTCTTTATTCATACATGGAAAGCAGGATATATAGCTGATGCAAAGAAGACATTTATACTCATAAAGGCTATTGTATAGATTTCTGCTTCAATTCTTTGGTCTGCTGGTGTCTGAATTCAAGCTAGTGCCGACAGCAAAAGATCCATGCACGCTTCAAAGGAGAGCAGTAACCATATTTGCCTCTAAGACAGGAAGTCATGCATACAACAATATGCTTTAGATCTTCACTTCATGGCTTTAATTTTCCTTTCCACCTTGGCTCTCTTATTGTCTTTACCCTTTCATGATTCTGCCTCATCCATCTTGAAGTGCGATGTGTCTGAATAGATTAACAATGCTCACAAACTAACAGTGTCATCTGACGAATGAGCAGCGGAAGCAGAATCTGTTTGTGTGTGTCATTGTAGCTATTTTTGAATGTGCGAGTGTTGGGATATGAAGTGTTGCAGCTACCTCTCAGCTACGTGAGTGTCATCCATACCACTCAGAAAAGCTTGTCTTTTTCTAAAGGTTTCCATTAAGGTCATTGTCTCACTGGCCTCCCTCTTTGCTAACTCACTGGTTGTGTGTAAGGTGTGCCTATTTGACACAGGCACACTTACAATCCCCCGCACTGCTCTGTCTTAATCACCCCTACATCACTGTTTCTCTGTTTTTAGGACAGGTCACTCTCAGTTTTAACTGTTTTAAAATATGAACTTTTGTGATTTACACACAATACATAGCATTGTCTAAAAAAAGTTATGATTTTAAATATGTTTAATGTGTTGTCAATAAGTAATAGTAATGCATGGACAAAATATGCAGCGTTTAAGATGAGACATTACACCACAGTGCTACTTAGTTCAAACTGCATTCGGACTCTCAATAGCAGATATATGCGTGTGTGCTTGTGTGTCTGTTCTGCCTGGGTGCTTCATCAATCAAAGCCAAAGAGCTCAGACTCAAACTGATGAGTGGCTAGGGTTCTTCCTCTCTATCCCTCTTTCCTCGACCCTGTTGAGTTACTTGACATTGCGTCCTCCCACCCTTGTAGAGAATTTGACAGTGGCTCCTCAACTGGCTGTCAGGTGTGTTATTTCCAAGGGAGAGAGGAAGCAATGATTTATTTTATTAGTGCTGATACAGGGTCTCTCTCTCTCTCCTCTGGACATGAAGCACTAACCCCTCACTGCGTTGTTGTTATGTTGTTGTTGTTGTTGTTCGGTTACCATGGCGCTGGGCGGTGTCCAGGTCAGAGCCGAGGATTCGCCTTCGTCGAGTTTAATGTCATACAGGAGGCCACGCGCTGGATGGAGACCAACCAGGTCACTCTCCCCTACACAGACACACATACACATATATACATGCATACAATGGGACATTTGGGTTAATATCAGAACAAATGTACAGTCACATCATGCCTTGTCATATGCACATGATGCATTCCAGTATGGTATAGACATGCAGAGTGGAGACTAATTATTTTGTCCCTGAGGTGGGTAGGTAAGTCTTTATAGTCTTTTATAAATTATTTTTTTTTCTACTTGGAGAATTTCAAAAACAGGCAAATTATTTTTACATCATGCTGACATCTGTCTGTCTGGTGCCCAATGGCATAGTTTTCATAACTGGACCCTCCCAGTCACAATTGCTCATCATTTGTCCAATACAAGCTCCTCTTTCTGCAGTGACATGTTCTCACTCTCTCCTAAGTTTACAGTACCACCTCTGGGATAGTATGGCAGTTTGAATATATTTCCTCACATGGTCTATTGTATGTTGAATCGGAACCACTGTAGCACTTCATTTTCTTGTTTTTGAACTTGTCATATCTGGGTCATCTACCATTATTACATCTTTAGGATGGAGCTATTGTCTATTTTGGGGTTGAAGGTGGTGACAGTGGGATGGGATGTGTGGAAAACTGTGAAAAGGTTTCCCCTTAAGGGGGGAGGGATGACACAATTGAACAAAATACATTGCGTCCTTAAAAATGGATACCCATACACTACACACCATCTCAGTCCGTCCCAGTTTCCTAAAGCTGAAGGTTGCAATTCTCTGGTGTCCTCTTTCTTTCAGCCTCAGCTCTACTCTCTTTCTCTGTCCCCTCTCCCTCTCTCTCACTCTCGTCCCTTTCAATCTCTCTCATCTCTTGTGAGATGAGGCCTTTCTCTGGCATGTGTGGCCTAATTATTGCTGATAATCATTCTTTGTTCCCCCTCCCTCTCTTTCTTTTTCTTTCAGGGCGTGCTGTTGATTCTGGGACAAAGAGTGTCGATGCACTACAGTGACCCAAAACCGCGTGCCAATGAGGACTGGCTCTGCAACAAGGTTGTGTGTGTGTGTGTGGGTGCTGGTGTGTTGGCATTGTTTGCCATGCATAAATGAAAATCTAAATTTGTACATTTGTATCATCTGCATGTCTGTCAGCCACTGTAGTGGCTCAATCATTTAAAAAGTTTTTTAACAGCAGGTCATGTACCATTTCAACAGTGTGGTGTGCAAAACTTTAAAAGAAGAGAGAAGTGCTTCAAATGCAGTGTGCCTAAATCAGGTAAACTTTAAGCCCCTACAGTAAATATCACAACTATTCTTCCTTTTATAATAACACAAGCTCTTGCTCATCATATAATGATAAATGGCATGTTGTCTTCCCCCAGAGGCTGAGCTGAAGCTGCCCCAGTTGCAGAGGGATTTGCCTGTTGGTCTCCAGAAGGAGCGAGCCCAAGGCTTGTTGCCCTTGCCAGCACCCTATCACTCTTCTGGTCCTACTGTGAACCCAGGACAGGCCGCACCACAGGCAGATGTTGCCAATGACAGTAAGTCCATTAACTGACATTTTTCCTCCCATGGCAGGCTGATTCGCATTTCCGTTACCACTTAACCTCGCCAATTGAACCAAGCCACACCAGTGCGGGGCCAAATTGTCCTGCCTAAAGCGGTCTCTGGTGGCTTCTCACTACTGGGGCCATGCCGAAAGGACCCCCAGTCTCCCTCTCAAACAGGCATATGTTACAAAACTCAAATTTTGTCTGTACAGGATTGCAAAGACAAAGACATTTTTAAAACTCTCTTTGTTTTCAGCTCAGTACTCTTTAAGCTTCTAACTAGTTTAATTTTACTCTTTCATCGTATTTACTTTCAGCTGTTTGAGGAGTCATGTTAAGTTACTGCTGGTTAAAACGCAATGTTTCATAACTTGACTGCTTCACAATAAAAGCTGGTAAATAACAAAACAAAGGGATTATTTTCTGAAGAATTTATGGGAAACAAAATGCATTTTAGTATATTAAATTATAAGTGCGTTTTGCAGCTGCGATTCCTCAATGATACTATAAGGACAAAGATTATTTACTGCTGCTGCTTTGGCTACTTCTCAAGTCAAGTGCTTCATCAGTTAAAGAAACACCTTCAAGCCAGGGAAGCCCTGTTGGAATGACAATGCAAATCCCTGCCTGCTTTCACAACACTGTATAATACCTGGTACTTGTTAAATTGTTAAATCTTATGTTCTTTTATTTTCTCCTACAACAGCTCTGATACTAAGAAATCTTGGTCCGCATACTTCATTGGAGGCCATCTTATCAGCTTTAGCTCCTTTTGCTACTCTCTCCCCTTCCAATGTTCGCCTAATCAAGGACAAGCACACACATCTCAACAGGGGCTTTGCCTTTCTACAGCTCTCTACCATAGTGGTGAGAAACACGAGGAGACTGACACACACAAGAACAAATGCTAGACCGATGTATTTGCGAATTGTCAGTCAGACACTAACTCGCAGGTCTCTGTATGTTTTATCAACAGGAGGCATCTCAACTGCTCCAGATCTTGCAGGCTCTCCAGCCAGCTCTCTCTATTGATGGGAAGACTATAGTGGTTGAGTTTGCCAAAGGCTCTAAACGGTACACACTTGCACACCCAAACTTGGCTGCTAAGAAAACACAAGAGCACTGCATGTTATTGCTATGGCACTAAGAATAATATAAGTGGGCTATTGACACGTCACGTTAAACGGAAATAGGTCCTGTGAATAATGTGGATCAGAAATAGCTTAAGAGAGGATTACATCAAATAAATTAGCCTTAAAAAACTGACTGTTGTATTTTAGCATCACATGAAAAGCTGTTTGAAATGTAGGTTACCAAAACCCACTGAAATCCTCTCTGCGCCTCTTTTCCATGCCAGAGATGTATTCCTGACAGATGGCAACAGAGTGAGTGCTGCTACAGTGGCCAGCACTGCTATCGCTGCCGCACAGTGGGCTGTCACACAGGTAACCTGTCTGAATGACAAACATGATGTTGCTCCTTGTCTTTAATTGTATGCATTAGGGGTGCCAAGATTCCCCAAATCCAAGATTGTAATTTTGTGTTTTTGTCTCATTCCTTAAAACCTTTTTTTTCCAAGACTGCTCAGAATGGATCAGGAGGTCAGAGTATAGATACAGCAGTGTATCAGCAAGGGGCAGCAGTAACATACAGTCAAGAAGGAAATGAATACTCAGGGCTTGACGGCACAACTTTCAAGGCCCATGTAGATACCAGGGCTGCTGCTTTGCCAAATGCAGGAGCAGCCCTGATGGGGACATACACAGGAGGAGCAGCCCCAGGTTGGTATTTATAGAGCATATCACCGGTATGACCATATATTTAACTTGAACTGCAACTGAACTTAAGCCATCTGCTTGTGTTTGCATGCCGATTCGCAGCTGCCATTTCAGCTGAGGCAGTAACATCTGGATCAGCAGTCGTGCAGCAACCACTCATTCATACACAGACGGCTCTCATCACCACAGCTCCCACCACACCAGCAACGCAGGTACAATATTTCTGTTGCCTCTTCTTCTTCTGTCTCTTGTATTCTTGCATTATTTCATGCCATTGCTTTCTTGTTTTTAAGAGCTCTGTCCCTCGACAGGTTGAGATAGTGGGAAAACCACAGCCAGCTACTACCAGCCAACCTGCTACCCCAGGCACTGAACACGAGCTCCAGCAATACCGTAAGGCTACATGTGTCAAGTGTTGCCTACAAGTTGAGAATTTATTTCAGGTATTCAACCCCAAATCTATGTATCTGACCCTAAAGTGGGTGTCCTGTTTCTTTGACTGCAGCTGTGCCAGATGTGTCTACATACAGTTATGACGAAAGCTCTGGCTACTATTACGATCCTCTCACAGGACTCTACTATGACCCTAACTCCCAGGTAAAGCGTGGTGAATGCGATGCACTTAAAATGTTAAGCCTTTTTGTAAGACATTTCTCTGTCCTCTTACTCAGCCTTTCAGTCTAGTTTTGTTTGCCCATCCTCTTTGCAGTATTACTACAACCCTCACACTCAGCAGTACATGTACTGGGATGGAGAGAAGCAAACCTACATTCCTGCTGCTACCGACCAGTCGAACACAGAGGGTGCTCTCATGAGTGTAGCCCCTTCAGACTCGCTGTTTGCTTCCCCTGGCAGCAAGGAGAAAAAAGACAAACCCAAAAATAAAACAGCTCAACAGGTACTCCACATACTGGATACAAGTTCAAATGCTGACAAATGTGCAAAGTTAAGTTTCAGTATGTATAATTTAACACCTCAGTTATTTGAAAATATAGACTTCATCAAGGTAGTATTTATTGAAGGGCTACTGAGATGGATTACATTATATTGTGCAGGCACTGATTTTACACATTTACACGGTACAACATTTCAAAATTGTTAATCTTCCTCTGTTCAGTCCATTTAACCAGTTTACATGCATCTCTTGGGGTTTATATTAATAGATTGCCAAAGATATGGAGCGCTGGGCTAAGAGTCTCAATAGACAAAAGGAGAACATGCGTTCGGTCTCCTCCGCCCCTGCTGTCGGTTCGACAGTGCTACCGCCAGGATACACTAGGGCACCTGGCCACAGTCGCCTAGATGACCGCAGAGAGTCTGCTAGTGCTGATGCAGGCTATGCTGTTCTGGAGAAAAAGGTAGCTGACTCTGACACAGACATCCATGTTTTAGCTGTTAACACCTGGGGCAGTAGAGTATCATAGTAAATCATCCTGCCCCAGTGCAAGTAATGTCTGCATAGGATAAAGTAGTCCTGGTAATCCCACTGATCTTGTTTTTTTCGACCTGCAGGGGGCACTGTCTGAGCGGCCTCAGATGTTTCTGGACCAGATCCGACAAAGTACAGAGGTATGGACCTGGTGACAGTGATCTACTTGTTATGTATCCTGTGTTTGTCTGTGTTCTTTTTGCAGAGGATGTTGGAAAACTGTTTTCAAGCAGACTACCTTAATCGGTGTCTATTTGTTCCTCCGTTAGTGATCTCTTACCTTATTTCCACAGCATTCACCACCTCAGCAGCAGGGTCTGGTCCCAGCCTACAGCGGAGAAACTGACAGTGAAGAAGAAGGAGGCGAGAAAGATGAGAGGGAAGGGAGAATGACAGACTGGGTTAAACTGGCTTGTCTGCTGTGTAGGAGGCAGTTCCCCAGCAAGGAGGCCCTCATCAGGCACCAGCAGCTCTCTGAGCTACATAAGGTGGTTACACAAACAGTACACATTCATTTTTTACATTGTTACAAATAGGGATGTCCCGATCAGGTTTTTTTACCCTGATCCCGAACCGAGTCCTTTAATATTTAGTAATGCCGATACTGAGTCCCGATCCGATACTTGGCCTGAACTAATATTTTCCTGGATCATACAGCTGCATTAAGAAAAATAGTACCTGCATCCAAGCTGTTCCTTAACAGGTTTTTTTTATTTTGTTGAAACAAAGTATATACTTTCATATAGCTTTCTTATTCTGCATATGCTATTGCAACATTGGACTTCCTTGCGTTACCAGGTGAGTCTGCCAGCCAGCTGAAGTGTGTGCAAGATGCAGCCCACACTTGGTGCCTCCATATCATCCATTGCTTTTTTCATATTCCTTTCGTTGTCACGTAAAATGACGTGGACACGTTGCTTGTCTATTTCACACGCGTTCAGCATCTCCTCGATTGCCTGTTTTACATGCTCTGCTGTATGTGACCCACGAAATTAGTGCTCATACCGACACATTGTAGCTCGAAAGTGGAATCGATGTCATGTA
>OMLP01046583.1:83563-96055 GCA_900302685.1 Spondyliosoma cantharus
CCATATCATCTATTGCTTTTTTCATATTCCTTACGTTGTCACGTAAAATGACGTGGACACGTTGCTTGTCTATTTCACAGCGTTCAGCATCTCCTCGATTGCCTGTTGTACATGCTCTGCTGTATGAGACCCACGAAAATAGTGCGCATACCAGCACGTTGTTACTCGAAAGTGGAATGAATGTAATGTAATGCCGAGATCATAGGGCACACCGAGGATTCAAAACTTCCAGGTGACGAAGAAAACCATGATCCTCTATCACGGAGATGAGCTGGTTATCCAGAGCGATTAATTCAGTTACTTTCTCTGTAATATTTTTGGCCACGTCGCTGTCTCGAGGACAACTTTTGAAAGTATCTGCGAGTGTTTGCTGCTTTGGTGCCTTTGCCTTTATTGCTTGAGTGAACTCGTTGTTTAACTTTGAGTGTTTTTGTTTTTTATATGCCGTATCAAATGTGTAGTATCAAGTGCAGCTCTTTTATTACCCCTCGTATTGCAGATGTTACGTGTCGCCGTTGGACTGCTTTCACTTTCTAATTTAAGTTATTTCCACACTGCAGACATTTTATCCACAGGGTCCACGTTCAAAATTGCCGATCCCCGATCAGTGAAACAATGCCCATATCGGCCCGATCCTGCAGATCGGACTGGGACATCCCTTGTATATACATATGTCTGTCTTTATGAAGTACTTTGGTGCAAAACCTGCTTACTTTTAAAGGGCGGTAAAAACAAAATAAACATGAATCTTATGTATGCTGATACATACACTGACGCCGGTTGAACAAGTACATGCATGCACAGCTAAAGATAACGTACAAAGGATAAATACAGAATATCAACAAAATGCGTTGCCCCTGTACTGGTACACACACAAATATACAAGATAAAAAAAAATGTCAAAAGGATTTCACGCCAAGTCTGCTGCCTTTACCCTTTTGAATGACATTAATAAGCAGTTAATTTCGGTAAATTTGACCCAAAGATAGAGCATGGAAATGACAAGCAAACTAAAATGCAGTTCCTACTCTGAATGACATCTGTATTCTCTTTGAAACCGGAGAACTCAGGGATTGGCTCACAGCACGTTTGTGGACTTATCATGAAGGAACAGGTATTCCAAAATAACACAAAGCGGCTGCCTATGTGTCATCACCAGAACTGAACTTCCCTTGTAATTAGAGTAATACTTTTTGCAGTGCATGGAAATAAAATGCACAAAGTATGCATGTAGAGGCGGGCTATGAAATAATGAGGCACAGATACTTGTGTGGCTCGTGTTGTAAGAATGAAAGAAAGAGAAGTGTGTGGCTCATTTGATGGCTGTCCTCTGCAGAGCTACTGACAAAATGTTTGTAGTCTGTAAACAAAACTCCAAATGGTGTCAACAACTGCATGCAACAAAATACACGTGCCTAGTCCTATAGACACATGTAAAGATAGAGCTAGAGCAATTTAGTGCTGTCACTCCCAACTGCTCAAATACAGTGACTTCCTTATGTTACATACACCATTCGCTCTTGACTTTTAGTCTTTAACAAGACAAGCACAGCCAGTGTCAAACATAGGGCCAATGACGAGGCTGCTGTACTTGACATGTTGTGAGTGAGAATAGGCTGAAATGACAGATCCCATTATCTGATTAAATAAAATCTCTTTGTCATAGTTTAAAAAAAAAAATACAATCCTTTTCCAGATGTTTTATACAAGTGAAAAACCAATAAGATAACCTGACTGAGCAACCAAGCTCTTACTTGTATGAGTGTAAACAAAAAATCAGTCTGAAAGCAAAATTAACAGAGCTATATAGAGTTTTATAGTGTATAAATTAATTGCATTATATGTTCATATTATCTTTTGCTAATGTAATAACCTAGTGGTTAAGATGTACATAACACAGACAACCCTGTGACTGAGTAAAATAAACCTTCTACCTTGAAGAGACAAGAAATAAGTCTGGTTTACAGAGTAATCAAAAGTTTCAACATTTAAAATACATCCGTAGAGCTTATATAAGGAGACAGCTGGATGAGAAGTACATGCAACAGAGTATAAAACCTCCATTTAAACATTGTGGTGATCGATATTCTGCTGTGGGACCAATGGTGGTTACCAACAACCAAAGACAAGTACCACTTCATTCTGAAGCTGCATGTATTCCCTTCAGCAAACTTTATACCTGCATCCAAGGAATAACAGGCATGTTTGAAGTCCAGGAAACAGTCAGGACTATGGACTCTTGTGACTTTCCCTCTTAAGCCCCGCATTCCCCACTGAATTGGTAGTCAAATATTTGGAAAGGGAAAAAGAAAAACACACCATGACATCACACAGCAGTATCAGGTGTGTTCCTCAAACATTGGTAATGTCTGCGAAGTAATGGACATGTTGGAAACTCCACTTTTGATATGTTGTAACTTTATATTTCTTACATTGTAACTTTACATTTTTATGTTCCATTTTTAATTGTGTACATTGACCATGCCTGGCTTCGGGTCTGGTTAGGTTTAGGCACAGACACCACTTGTTTAGGTTTTGGAAAATTCAGATTCAGATTCAGAATACTTTATTAATGGAATTGTTGAATTGTTTTTGTTCCAGATGCTCTGTGCAAAGTAGAAATAGAAATATAGCATGAATGGAAACAAGAGATAAAGATAAAGATATAAATAAAATAGTAAAGTAGACAATAAAATAAAATAATAAAGTTGACAATAAAATAAAATAATAAGTAGACAATCTAAAATAAGTAGAAAAGATTGTGTTTCAGTTTACCTGGTTTCGCCACCACGATCACAGCTGCAAAATATCTTGGTTTGTGCTACAGTCACAGCTAGAAACTGTTTGGATGTCTTTTTAGGCACTTTTGAATATTGAAACACTATCCAGAAGAGTGGTTTCCTTATCAAAACATACAGCAGTTTGAGTACGCGAGTCACTTTGCGTGAAAAGTGTTGCGGACATAAGATCTCAGAAGGGTAAAAACAAATACAGTTAAACTGTGTAAACTTTTTCTTCAAGTTCAGTCGCCTAATTTTCAGCAAACCAAACTGCACAATGTTAAAGAAGTAAAAATAAGGAGACATTAGAAACTACTTTAACAAGTAGCACTGTAGTGTAGGTCACCATCCTATTTGCGCCAAGGATCTTAATATGGATATTAATGTGTGTGCAAACCTTTTCTAACTAGCCAGCTAATAAGTCCATTTGATATATTGTGTTATGATCAAATCTATTATATAATGAACCATAAACCTTTCTGTGCACATGTTGTCAGCTGTTGCTTGCTTTAGTTTATAATGTACTGTATAAAATAGGTCCAGTGTTTATATTTAGTTATAGATTGTCACCAGATCAGCAAAAGTTTCAACTGCATGTGCAAAGGGTTCACATTCATGTGTTAACATTTAATTTTGTAAGCTATGCTTTTAACACATTTATGCTAACAAAATCAACCTTTTTAAAAATGGTGGAGACATGTCCCTAGCTTCCCCAGTGTCCATGTAACCTATGGTTTTTAAATGTTGAAGGACTCTCACTTGGCAGCCTCCTCTCCCAGCTTCCAGACTACGAGCGTCCCATTGTCCTATCTCAGCTCATATACATGTTATCTGAACATTATATGGCACATAATGTACAAGTGTCAATATGATATCCCTGGTTTTCAGAAACATAAAATGCCAACATTTTGTTCTGGTCACTGGGCTGTTACAAAAAATTGCATGCTGCATGGCAGTAGGTAAGCAAAGGATAAAACAAATGCTGAACAGTCAATTGAAAGGGAACACTACACATGATTGGTTTAGGAAATATACACTCAAGAGTACTTGTAATGATGTCAGCATCTTATGCAAACGGTTGTACAGTAATATTGTTGGAAACGGCTCTGTGCTGTTGAGGGAGCTCTCTGATCATCTGAGAGGTAATTGATATTCAGATGGGAGAATTAATTCTGCTCATGAGAAATGCATGAATATTAATTGGTTAAATATTATTAGTTAAATCGGATCCATCAAAAGCTTCGAGACACAAGGCGAAGAAGGAGGTTGGATTAATCCGAACATCAGCAGAGTGATAGAAGAGCCTCTGATTATTTCAGTCAATCACTTTCTTGTAGAATCAAGATGTGTCAACATCTGGTCAGAATGATGTAATACTTATCTTGACAGTTCATATCTGCTTACCAAAACCTTCTCCCTATAGTCCTCTGAAGCTGCAATTAAAAACATCATGTTACTAATTGATGAACACTCTCTTGGTGAGCAGCCTGTATTGAATAAAACATCATTTTTTTCATTACAGGAGTGGTGTGTATAATGTTTGTTAGGCCTAAAAGCAGATGTACTGCAGTTTGCATCTGAAATGTAATTTTTCTTAAGCTTAGAAGACACAAGAGTATAGGAAGGACATGAGAGTGATCTCCTTAAGGGTTGTGAGAAGGAAAGAGAAACTGGGAGAGACAGAGAGCAGACACAGATGAGACACCAAGAGAGAGAAAGAGAGATAGTGCATCAAATGATTGCCAATTGCACCATGATTGCAGATGGGGTCTTGGCACTACTGTCCCTGTGCCCCTGATGCCCTGTGATTGCAGCCTCTACAGGCAGCCTCTCAGGGATGGTGATGATGCCAGTTTTTGAGCCAGTGGACCAAGATGCCAGCTGACAGCCAGCAGCAGGTGTCCTGACAGAAAGGTGAGACATCCATCTGAATTTCACACAATATGAAAATTGATACTGTAAGTATAATCAAATAAAATACCTTTAAGCATCAATAAAGTAGTTTAATGAGTCAGCCTGCCGGCACGCTATTTGGCGTGAGCGGGTGTTTTGCCTTTTTATTCTTGTCAGCACGCCTTTATTTTCATGACAAGAAAATGTGATAATAACAAATACAAACAAAGGATCAAATGACTGTGTCTGTGAAAGGAGTCAAACCCACAGTGAATTAATGCTAATTATTACTCGACACTTCCCCTCAGCTCTAAAGAGCATTAGACAGCATCAGTGTCTTTCAAGCTCATTATTTTTGTTTTCTTGTTTTGAGTCACTCTTACCGTCCGTCTTGCAAATCCCAGAGCTATAATTTAATTCCCCTAATGGTGCGTGTTTTAACTAAAACGTCAGGGTGAAAGGGTTTTTCTTGAATACATTTTTTTTTTAATTTAATGTTATATTGCTTAATCAAGTTTAAGGTGCACATTTACTCTTCTACCATTCCTCACCAATACCTTTGCCTGTTTGCCCATAACTGCGGTAACTACAATTTTGGTCAAAACTGAGTTATGATCAAAATTGAACTCTTGAATTTCTTTTTTATCTTAAGACACAAAGTTCAGTTTTGCTCCTTAGTGATCTTTAATCTGCAGTTACTACAAAATCCAAAACAACCAAAACAAAGACAGACTACACTAAGGCTCTTCTTTCTCTTTTCATGAGCGTTGCTGAAAGTTATTGTGATCTGTGACACCTGTCTATTACAACATACATACATAAATCGTACACTAAAAATATCAGGCCATCTTAACTTAACCTGTTCTTATTTCTGGAATTGTATATTATCAATGTAAGCGATGGAAGCTCTGCAAGTGTTTCTGGCATTAATCTATAGGAGTTTCAACACACTGAAATGTTATTATCCATTCTTTTTTTCCAACACATGCTTTTCTAAAGAAATATTCAGGTGCCTGGCAAACAAAACGATCCCATTTTGTGAGCTCAAAATACCCCTGCCTGGAAGTTATTTCGTTATTCACACTAACTCTGAGCATATAAAATAGTCAAAAATAAAAGCTTAGCCAGAAATACAGCTTATTTCAAGAGCAAAACATAAAACTACACAAAAGTGCCTCATTTTAATGGTTAGATCATTTCCCTTTTGTGAGAAACAGGTTGGATAATTTTTTAGATCAAAACAAAAAGGATTATTGATGTTAAATTAATTATGAATACTCTATTTTGGCTTTTATCGCTATCTAGACACTTGTTATATTCACTGTTTTATATTATTCTTTATATATAGTCTATTCTACAAATAATCCACAAGTATATATTTCTGATATTATTTATATATATTGGCTGTCTGTCTCTCTGTATGCTTGCTTGTCTGTTGTCAATGGACTCGGTCAATTCGATTGGTCAGATTTCTGCTGAGCTCAGGTGAAGGAGCTGAGATGAAAGTCAGTCATCTCAGTCAGTTTGCATTCATTAACTCCAGCCCAGTACCCAGTACGTGTTTGTCTCAAATCCTCCTCACTGCAGCTCTGCATCAATATTTGGGGAATTATTAAGTCGACTTTAAAAAGTGCAATTAATAAGCGGTTCAGATAACGTGCCAAATCACGGATCAACTTGGTTCAGTTATACCTCCATCTGGTCAGTTTACATTAGTGACAGAGAAAACTCGACATACACATACATCATGACCCGAGTTTAAGGTTAATTTACCTTGCATTCGCTGAACAGTTGAGGGTGATGGTCGTAAAGTGAAAGTAAGTAAATTGGATGTGTTGCCGCCCCTCGCAACAACTTTCTTCTTGCAGTTCCTGCAGACAGGGCTGCCATCCTCGACCAGCTGTCCCTGAGCAAACTTATAATAACCACAATACGCCCAGACTTCAGATTTGGTTCTCTTTCAAGGTGGAAAAATGCCCTGAGGGCCTCTACTATCACGTCCTCCCTCCGCCATGTCTTCTTCTCTACATAACAAGCACACGTTGCACGCTGCGCATGCGCCGCGAGTTTTCCACACAGTGGTTATTGACCGCGGCGGTTACCATGGTAATATTATGGTAAAATTTAAAAGGTGACCTTCACCGTCGGGAATTTTACCATGGTTTACTGTGACACTGGTAACCGTTACATCCCTAGAGGAGGGTGAACAGTCTGTGGTTGGGGTGAGAACAGTCCATGCCGGTGCTACACACCTTTCGCAGAAATCGCTTGCTATGGAGAGCCTCAATGGAGGGGAGTGAGGAACCGGTGATGCGTTGGGCAGTTTTCACCACCCTCTGCAGTGCTTTCCTGTCTGAGACGGAGCAGTTGCCATACCATACTTTTACACGGTTGGTAAGGATGCTCTCGATGGTGCAGCGGTAGAAGTTCACCAGAATCTGAGGAGACAGAAGGACTTTCTTTAGTCTCCTCAGGAAGAACAGATGCTGGTGTGCCTTCTTGATCAGGGTGGAGGCGTTGAGGGTCCAGGAGAGGTCATATAAGGCATATAAGTAAATGTCTGTGTGGGAGTCGAGGGTGGCCTGAGTGGCAAACACAGTGTTTTCAAAACGCTGCTGAAGTGCAGATTTTGCTCCCTCTGGCCAAACACTGTCCTCACTGTGGGTTTCACACGTCTGATGAGTGGTGAGCAGCCTGTGTGAATGGATAAGCCCACAGCACGGAGCAGGGGCGTGTCGTTCTGACAATCTGATTACTACACAGGTCCTTCACTCAACAAAATAAAGACAAATCTCCCACAAAGCGTAGTAACCTAAGTGTCTTTGGCAACTTATATGAGGAAAAAGATACCATAGTTATACTTGGAGAAGTGTCTGTCTTCCCGCCTGTCCTACCAACTCTTCGTCACATTTCTTCCCAAAAAACAGTGCCTGTCACCAGCGAAGTGTTAGTGTTGAAAAAAAATCATGGTGACGGTCAGCCCTCCCAACCAAGACTTCAGTGAACTTTGCCCCAGAAAACAGCCTCCCTCCCTATGAGTGAGAGAGTCAGACAGTGTCCAGTTTACTGATGGTGATTATGTAATTTAGAGCGAAAAACTTAACTTTGTTATTTTCCAGGATGCATTATGGGTCATGATCTCAACCACTACACATTATAACAGCATCCATATGATTATAAACAGTCAGCGGGTACATGTTTAGATTAACAGGAGGACAGCAGGGGAAACACAGTGAAAATAACACACAGACGTCATCATCATGACGTGTACCATCACACCTCTTTAGGTTCCATGGCGTGGGCTTGCTGTGTGAATTACACAGCGGTTCATCTTTATGCTGGAGTTGCTTGGCTCTGCGGAGAATTGGCGAACTGCTGCTGCGGCGATAATGCGGCGACTCTGTTTGAAAAGGGCTAGTGAGAGGTGGTCAGATTGTCCTAGGTGGGGGAGGGGGACAGCTTTGTAGGCATCAGCCATGTTTGTGTAGACATGGTTCAAAGTCTTGTCTCCTCTGGTGGGGCAGGAAACATGTTGGTGAAATTTGGATAGTACAGTCTTAAGTTTGAATGATTGAAGTCACCCGCAACAATAAAGACTGCCTCGGGATGGGTCTGTTGTTTGCTAATAGCAGTATGCAGTTCTTTCATTGCAATCTTAGCATTAGCATCCAGTGGTATATACGCTACAGTCAGAGCAGTAGATGTTAAAATGGGCAGATAGAAAGGTCTACACTTAGCCATGAGATACTCTAGGTTAGCTGAGCAGTGGCTCCCGATGATGGTAGAGTGGTTGGTAGTGCGAGCTAGCTGGTCCCGTTGTTTTGGCAATCTCTGGGAATTCGCAGATGAAGTTGTCGGAATTGTATGAACCGATGTTCAAGAGTTCCTGACGGCTAGATGGGGTTATTGCAGATGATTCCCTTTTTTGTAAGCACTAAAAGAACGTTCTTGTTGGCTCATAGGTTCCGTTTCAAAGTTCAAAAAAGTTTGGCAGACATTAAGGCAATATACAACTCATGATTTATCTTTCACTGTGTATGTTGATGCACTTCTGTCTGCAGTAGAAAGCAGTTATTAGCACCTCCCAGAAAGGTTGAACTTGCTAGAGAGAGCTGGGAATCCCTCAGGAAATATTTTAGTTGATGTGATGAGCCCCCCAGCTCCAGACGCATTGCATGATCAGTATAGTAAGTAGGTACTGGCATAAACACCAACCACACTAAATATAGTGGTTTCAGTTCAGTTATTGAATATCAGCTTTAGATACTTAATTGTTTTCTGGAAAAATGTCTCTTGTAAGTTTTGCAAATTAGAAATAATTTTAGTTTTAGTTTATAAAGATGATAATTAGAATTTAATGAATGCCCAGCGTTTTTCAGTGTTGAAGTTGCTGCTGAGTTTGTTGTTCCCTCTGTACTGTCAGATGCTGTGGGAGAATGGCATCAATGGGATCCTGGCTGATGAGATGGGACTGGGAAAGACCATTCAGTGCATCGCTCATGTTGCCATGATGATAGAAAAGAAGGTGATGGGCCCCTTCCTGGTGGTGGCCCCTCTTTCCACTCTGCCCAACTGGATCAGTGAATTTAAACGCTTCACACCAGAGGTAAGAGGATGCATTACTGAGATGACCTCATCTCATCAGACACGTAGAGGTCTGAATGTCTGACCGGTCTCTGTAACACATACAAGTTGTTAGTGAAGACCACAGGAATGAAACAGTTTTAAACAAGTTTACAGCTGAGTTTCATTAAAGATTTGATAGGAGTTTATTGTTTAGAAACATGGTCTCACATCAAATACAAATTAATAACTTATAAGGGTGCACTGATCAGGATTTTGGGGCTTTGCGGGAAACAGTATTGGCCAATCAGATCGAAAGAACGTTCTTTTACTTTGTCATCTTTATTAGTGGCATAGTAAAATCGGCATTAAAATGCTGAGAAAATAAATGATTATATTTATTTCACATTTGATTTAAAGAAAGTCGTGTAAAATAGTGTTTTGGAAAAAACTATGTCTCATTCTCAGTTGTCTCAGTCTTTGTGCCCTGAAGCCACTACTCCACCACCTGGTCACTGATGTAAAGTGTCTGTAACTCCAAACTCAAAGTACTTTTTCCTCTAAACTGTACTCGGTTAAAGTACTTCAGTACATGTATTTACTGTAAACTTGTTGTGTTGTCACGTTAAACTGCACGTCACTGTTTAACACTGCATTCCTCTTAACAGAAACTCTGTCCTGCTGTGTGTTTAGCCTGCTGTGTAGTGTTTGTGTCATGCTGTTACCATAATTATCTGAAACTTTTTACAACATATATCGGACAATACAATCGTGTCTGATCAATCGACACACCCTCACTAATACTAAACTAACCAATTACTTGACCACTAATACCGAGTGTGTTAATATCTGCTGTAGTGAAGCATTCTGAGCAGTGTCATGTGTCTTTTGTGTCCCAGGTGTCTGTGCTGCTTTACCACGGCCCAGAGAGAGCCAAACTACTGAAGCAGATCCGCAGGCCTCAGGGGCCCCTCAACATGTGTCCTGTGGTTGTCACCTCCTTTGAAATCGCCATGATTGACAGAAAATTCCTGCAGGTAGGAACCTTGCTCATCCTTTACTGAACAAAGAAACACTTAATATGACCTGCATGTTTTACAGGGATTCAATTATTTGTTAAATGATATTGCAATTGTAGTTTTGTATTCATAGCTGTAGGTAGGGTTTGAAGAAAAAAAACAGCAATAATCAGCATGAATTGATTTTTTGTTTGTTTGAATAAAGTTTATTCACTTTATTCACTCTCATGTTCCTGTTCTCATTAGTACTGTATAAGAAGCCAGGTGATGTCTTCTTTCTGCTCCAGCGCTTCCAGTGGAAGTACCTGATAGTGGATGAAGGCCACAGGATCAAAAACCTCAACTGTCGGCTGGTAAGGGAGCTGAAGATGCTGCCAACTGACAACAAGCTGCTGCTGACTGGTACGCCACTGCAGAACAACTTGGCTGAGCTCTGGTCCCTCCTCAACTTCCTTCTGCCAGAGGTCTTTGATGACCTCAAGAGGTATGGAGCCTTGTGTTTTCTGTACTTACTGATTACTGAGCACTGATCAAAGTACTGCTACTGCTCTGACATACTGCAAACGTTTTTCCCTTCAAAATAGTTTTATCTTTTATACTCATTAATGGATCTAATTATCAGGGTTCGTATGAAATCCTTGAAAGTGCTTGAATTTCAATGTTGTGTTTTCTAGGTCTGAAAAGTGCTTGGATTTTAGTTTGTGCTTGAAAGTGCTTGACATTATAACTCTGTTTTTCACAAAATTGGGATCAGACTGGATAGTTTGCTTATTAAATAAAATAAAATCAGTACGTAAGTAATTAGAACCGTATGTGGAGATTTTTTCGCCTGGGCTCCGCTGAGCCTCTCTGGTCCTCTTTGCGACCTGCCAGTCCGTGTGACCTCACCCCACCCCCTTCGAAGAGAGACAGCAGAAGATGACAAAATGCTGTTAGGCTGCCGTTTTAATGAGCGTTGGCTTGAAAATTATCATTACAAACAATGGTTAAGACGAGGACCGAATCAAAGAGTGCCGTCATGCAAGGTCTGGAAAAAAGATTTGCAGATTTGTGCAATGGGAGAGTCTGTGCTCTCCAGTCACATGAAACGTAAGTTAAGACTTTTTGAGTAACTTAGGCCAACGCTGCACGTTAACACTTTGTTTATGCTAACCGCTAAATTAGCGGTTTTACAGACTAAATTATATAAAATGTAGGGTTGTCAAAGTTAACGTGTTAACCATAGACTGTAAATAAAAAACCTACGCGTTAAGGCATGTGATTTAATATGGAAACCATAACATGCTAAAGAATAATTAACGTTGATGTTCAATAGTAATAAACTTTGATGAATAAGCCAACAGTGCTCTGTGCAGCACAGAGCATCTCTCCTGCTGCTGACTGGTTGTCAGCAGACGAGTCACTCACACTGGTTAACACCAGAGCTGAAAGTGTGAAAAGGGAATGTTCACTTTTCTCCACTTTTCATTAGTTACTTCTAATAAAGTAAGATTAGATGGCAAGCCAAGACTTCTTACAGATAGGTGACACATTTTGAAACATAAAAATGTATGTCAAAAAGAAAATTACAGGGTGCTCTCAGGTCTCTCTTTGTCTCGGTGCGAGTGTGCCTGAAGAACGCCAAGTGGCTTCCCTTTTTTTGGATAAAACTTCTAATTTCTAAACTTCTTGCTATTATGAAACATAATTTTAGATATTTACAGCATAATGCAATATACATAATTGTGATAAAATGTGAAAAATAAATAATCATGAGTATATATATTCCTGTAGTATGTATTTTACCCCAACGATAAGGTGCTGGAACAATTTGAAAATGACCCTTAAAAGTGGTTGAATTTGACCTTGAAAAATGTGTACGAACCCTGAATTATGCACTGACATCTGTACAGCAAAACTAAAAAAGTAAGACTGATGATAATAAATGACAAATGGGTCTTTTGTCAAAGGTTGTATCTAAATCAATGGCAGCAATACCACCTGTAGTAGCTACTAGTTGCTTTATGGAGTTTGATGTGGAATCTGTGTTGCTGAATATTGAACTTGAAGTCATTGCTGACATGTCTTCTGTGCAGCTTTGAGTCATGGTTTGACATCGACACCCTGGGTGAAGCTGAGAATGTGGTGGCTGCTGAGCGTGAGCAGAACATCCTGAGCATGTTGCACCAGGTCAGTCCTCCAAACCATCGGCACATACTTCTAGTGTGTGTGTGTGCATTGTGTACTGTGTATGTATA
>OMLP01046583.1:96105-129147 GCA_900302685.1 Spondyliosoma cantharus
AAGTATATACTTTCATACGGCTCTTTCCTATTCTGCATATGCTATTGCAACATTGGCCGACCACCTTCCTTGTGTTAGCAGGTGAGTCTGTGACGCTGCACTGTGACATCAGACCCTCGTGTACAGCCAGCTGAAGTGTGAGTGAGACGCAGCCCACACTTGGTACCTCCATATCATCCATTGCTTTTTCATATTCCTTACGTTGTCACGTAAAATGACGTGGACACGTTGCTTGTCTATTTCACACGCGTTCAGCATCTCCTCGATTGCCTGTTTTACATGCTCTGCTGTATGAGACCCACAAAACTAGTGCCCATACCGGCACGTTCTAACTCAAAAGTGGAATCAATGTAATGCAATGCAGAGATGGTAGGGCATACCGGGGATTTTAAAAATTCCAGATGACGAAGAAAAACCCTGATCCTCTGCCACAGAGATGAGCTGGTTATCCAAAGCGATTCATTTAATTACCTTCTCTGTAATATTTTATCGTACCAAATGTATAGTATTAAATGCAGCTCTTTTGTTACCTTCTCGCGAAACGGTCGTATTGCAGATGTTACATGTCGCCGTTGGACTGCTTTTGTTTTCTTATTTAAGTTATTTCCACACTGCAGACATTTTATCCACAGGTTTGCCAGAGTAACGTTGTGCGCACGTCTGCGTTCTAACACAAATTGGGTCCCCGATCAGTGGAAAAATGCCCATATCGGCCCCGATCCCAATCCTGCAGATCGGATCGGGACATCCCTAGTTACAAATATTGCAAAAGTGATTAACAGTGAAGTGTTTACTCCTGGCTGGAAAGCAGTTTTTAGTGTATTTGTTGAATTATGTCATACATTCTTCACAATGTTATCTAAAATGTGTCTCAAATGTCACATTTACAGCCTAATGGCATTTATTGTAATCATGTCTTAACTTGCACCTCTTTACCTTTCTGCCCTCAGCAAAACTTGGAACAGAGAAGAGTCCAGCAGGAAGCTGCAGGCAAAGAGGTTGGTCAGGATCTAACTGCTGGAGTTAGACAACATTACATAGACTAATCATGTTTGTCAGGATGTACTGTAACAGTCCAAAGAAGTCAGTTCAGTACATACCTCAGATTTGGGGTCATGGTTTAGTAAGACCAAAAAATTCCATTTGTTACTGATTGAGTTTAGTTAAATTTGATTTCATCGTTCTCTTTCTTTGCAGAGACTTACTGATGGACCCGAAACTCCTGATCCAAAGAGGAGGAAGTTTAACCCCATGTAAGAAGCAGTGAAGTAACAAACAAGACTCTCCATGTTGATTTACAGTTGATGTGTGGTGCAAAGTGGACCGCAAATTGACAAAATACTGGATAAATTATGCATTGTTTCCCTGTTACTTTTTAAGTCAGGGTGTTCTATTTTAACTACAGCTATGTGTGGTAATGTTTGTAATTGGTCTGTACTGACCGTGTAAGCCCTGATGTTTACTCCATACAAGACTAAATTATGCCAATACAAGCATTTTCTAGAAATAGTGGATGTGACTTTGTTTACTTGCAGTGTGCTTAACATTATTTTATTCTCTCTTGACTCTAGTGATGGGATCACAGGCAGTAGTCTCGGTGCCAGGATGCTACAGGGAGGTGTGAAAAAGGGGCTTCTACTGCGCAACATGCAAGTGGAGTGAGCAATCACCCTAAAGCCTCAACTTCCTGAACCAAACAGGACAATGACAGAGCCTAGCACACAACACTTCACCATTAACATTATATAGATATCTATAGATAAACCTCTTAATTTTGGTTTGACTTTAAATTACCTCAACAGTGGTAATACACTCATGAACTGATCCTGTAGCAGTGGATGTCAGGATATTGCACAGAATGCACTTTTTTGCTTTCTTCCTGAATGATGCAGTTTTAGTTCTCACTTGCTTCAGAGCTTGTATGTGACAAACAAGCTTTATGTGGTTGGGAAACATTTGCTGATAGAAAATGAAAGATCGCTATAGATCTTTATGGCAGCAAATGGGATTTTCTAATATTACTATGCACCATAGATTTTTTTTAATTTAATGATATCTGCCTCGTCATTCAGTGAATGGCTGATCTGGGCATGAACTGTGTGTACATTTTAGAAAAGACTTGCCTCATGAACAGGACAATGTCAGGCTTACAGTGTGTAGATGAAGAGTGTCTGAGTTTGTCATATTGCAAGTATGAATTCACAATGTAATAGTTATGCCTGGAGAATGTTTTTTTATTTCTGTATTTGTTCAATAATGTGACTGTTTCATCAAGCTTATGTAAATTAACAAGGAATAACACATTTTCATCATTATTGCTGATTGGTGTCTTGTATGTGCAAGCTAGGAAACTGTAGATACTGTTTTGATAATGTTTCGTGGAGATGTCCAAAGGTGTGTTTTTGCAAAAACGGTGGTTCAAAAAGAGGAATGCACTCTCAACTCTTGAACTTCAGAAATGAAATGAGACTCCGAACCAAAGACGTTTGTTTACATCTGCTCCCAACACTCTCGTGCTCATGTTGCGACTGTAGGGTTTCCATGGCAACAACGACAAACGCGGATTTTGGTTCGCTAGCAGGGTTGGTTAGCTAACGCTAGATTTACCCGAGTTAACACTATCTTCTACCTAGCATTTCATCATCTGTATAATGGTCGTAATGTAAAGTGTAAAGTTGAACTGAACAAAGGTTAACATAGCTAGCGACTGTAAATTGCAGCAGTCACACACAAAGTACGTACGAGCTAACTCAGCTAAACTAGCAGCTCGTTTCGTCATTATAATCTACTTAAACCCAGTGCAGTTGGACAAACTAACGTTATAACTAGCTAATAGTTAGTCACCTATCGATTGGTTTGCCTCTACTTGTTGTGAAAACAAGTCAAACTGACCAGGATGTCTGAGATGGATGAAGATGCAGTGTTGTCGGATGTAGAGGGAGAGGAAGAAACGCGTCGAGACGGAGTTGAAGAGGGCGATAAGGTATAGTCACCTGAAGAACAACCTCTGATTTATAGCACGACTCGTGGCATTAAGTATGATTGCCCCACTTAACAATAGTTGAACACTGAACGAGTTGGACTCTAGTATTGTGGTAGTATGGCTTTTAAACAGGTGGAGTAAACACAGTCACTCCACTCACCCTCTGCCATTCTCTTATGAATCCTAGCTGTCAGATATTACTTACCCCAATCATAGAGGTCAAGCCATGTATTTAAAGGATAAGTTCACCCACAAATGAAAATTCAGTCAATATCTGCTCAACCCCATACCGATGGAAAGGCAGGTGAAGTTTCGTCGTCCACAAAACATTTCTGGAGCTTTAGAGCAAAACAATGTTGCAGCATTCTCCTAAACAATGGCGGTAGATGGGGACTTGTTATGTAATGTAACAAAACAAAAAGCATCTCTCTGCAGCTTGTCCAGCATAATTGATTAGAAAGATGTATGAAATCTTCACCCTTTCTGATGTGGGTATATGAAGTGGATGTAGGAGCTCCATGAGACATCAAGTGTGTAAATAACGTCTTTTCAAATAAAACAATTTAAAAAATTGTACTTTTGTGAGACTTTGATTACGCTGAACAAGCCAAAAAGTCCCAAATATCTCTTTTTAGTAAACTCTGTGTACGCAAACAATGTTCTCAATGCTCGTGTTCATGTGTAGAGACCATGGTGATGCTACGAGCAAAGTTCCATGTTGCGTCGAGCCTTCTTAGTGTTTTAAAAATAGCAATTTTGATGCTAGCGTAAAAGTGCCCTTTGCACTCCGCTTGAAAATGAGTTTGACCCGAAAACGAAAATAAAGTTAATCTTAAACGTGCCTCTTTTGTTATAATTATGCTTTTACACGAAGGTTTGACTCATATACATTCACAAAAAAAGCCTGGGGTCGCATTTTGGCGAGAGTTTCACTTTAATACTGCACTCTGAGGCTGTGTTGCTCCCGCAAAGTGTTGAGGTTGTGGACGTTTATGTTAAGAGCACACTAATAATTCACGGGAAGTATTTCCTGGTAGGGTTCATTTATGATTTAAACATTCCATGGGTAGTTTTGAAGGTCTACGTGTAGATGTCCTTGTGTCTGGACTTGGCCCTGTACACAAACACTGGTTGGGTGTACTCCCCAGTGAGTTAAAACCAACAACACTTTGGATGAGTTTAATCCTTCAATGTCTTCCATTTCGCAGATTTGCCAACTGACCCAAGAAACCATAAGTCATGGGCTCTCATTACTGTGCCGAACAGGAAATGGGCTTGGACATGCATTTGTCAAACTGGACCTACAAGAAAAGTAAGAGGGCAGATGTTGCCTCTTGCTGCCTCTGCTCTGTAACTTAAAGTTGACATTACCCTTCTTTAATTGTGACTATCTCTTTGCTTTGTTATCACTGTACACCTCAGAAGACTGAATGACATAGCTGCAATCAGCAGTTATATCCACCTACGTTTTCTGGATGTGTCCACTAACCACCTGACTGATCTCTCTCCTCTGGCATCTCTGACCCAGCTGCTCTGGCTGAAGGCAAGGAGCTCTCCTTGATTATACATTTTAAAAGGACATTTGTGGTGCTGATATCATTCAGTCTAACGGATGGTGAATCTTGAATGTGTCTTCTTCTTCCGTAGGTTGACAATAATGCTGTTGCTTGCTTCAAAGAGCAACCATTTGCTCAGTTGGCATACCTGCAGTGGCTGAGTATGGCAGGGAACAGGCTGACAGAACTTGATGGCCTGGTCGGGGCTGCCTTGGAATGTCTCAATCTTACAGGTGGTCTCATTTCAGTTAGGATAATTGGTGTCTTTATGATCTAGTGACTTACGGTTGTCATAACCTGGTTCTAAGCCATGACAAAAATGACGCAGCGTGCAAAATTAACACAAGGCATTTATTATAATTGACATGAGAAATAAAACAATGAACAGCTCAACCAAGTGTCTATGTCAGTGGCATCGGTGGTGTAAATGTGGATTTGTGGAGAGATCGTGTGAGGTAGGTGTTGGTGGAGCAAAACAATAGTGGGGGGAGAAAAGCAAGAAAGGCCAGCTCAGTTCGAGGTAGGACTTTTATATCACACAGAGCACTGAGTCCAGGTGCTCCAGATCAGGCTGCTACAGCACTCAACCTCCTCTGGTAAACTCAGAGAGAGAAACAGGGAAAAGGGTTACAATGACCAACCTGCACAAACATTCACACTGTGTATTAAGCTCACCCAGAGTTTAGTAAAGTGAGGTCAGTCAAATGAGGGATATTATCATGATTTCTTAGGTATAACAAAATCGTATCAATCAGCATCGGCCTTGACATAACATTTTGGAACCTCTCTGGCAGGTAACAGCATTCAGAGATTGAACGGTCTTCAGGGTAGCTGTTTTGTAAACCTGGTAACTTTAGAGCTGAGGGGAAACAAGTTGGATACCACCGAAGGCATCAACCTTCCCAACCTGCGACAGTTATATCTGGTAATACAAGTACTACAATTTAGTCCTAATGTTGATATAATGACCCAGAGAACAGACTGCCTATAACTATTCTTGCTGTCATTCAGGCTCAAAATGTTATCAAACGTCTGGAGGGTCTAGACAAGTTGGAGCGCCTCACCACCCTTCACCTTCGAGAAAACCAGTTAGACACTCTGGATGGCCTCAGCTCCAATATGAAGTGTCTACAATACCTCAATGTCAGGTACACAGTTGTATCACAGTAGGACAGATTTGTCTTATAATTGTGGTTCCCATCATTATTTCAGTAAAACACCACATACCCCAGATCATATATCCCATTATATGTGTGTCTCTCTTCCTTAGAGGGAATGTAATCTTTGATGAGATTGCCCTGAAATGCCTTGGGCTTGTGTCAAAAACTCTGCGAGCTTTGGTCCTTTCTGGGAATCCTCTGGTGGAAGCGGTAGACTACCGACTGAGTGTGCTGATTGTCCTGCCACAACTGGAGCGACTTGACAAAGAACCTGTCACCCCTCGGGAGAGGATTGAGGCCCAGGAGAGAATACATGTAAAGATAAGAAACATCTTAATTCTCTTTGCTGCTGATGCCTTGCTAGATTTTTCTCATGTCATGTGTGTCTTTTCAGGAACTTAAAGAGGAGGAAATCTCCGAACCATAAAGACTGGTAATAATGTCCAAAAATGAGGAAGTGTTTCACTTCCTTAAAAGCATTGGCCTGCCTGTGATTGAATTGCATTGGAATGTAATGTATATCTTGAGAGAGCATCTTGTCTGATTTGTAAATGCATACACTAGGTCATGTTCTCACACTAACTTTTACAGCCAATCTAATTTTCTTTTTTTTTTCTATTGTTTTATTGGTCTTTATATGGCTTTATTGACAGGACGGATTGAGACATGACAGGAAACAGGATGAGAGTGTGGGGGAGTGACACGCAGTGAAGGTTCCCCAGGCCGGGACTCGAACACGGGGCCGCTGCAGCGACGACAAGGCCTCTGTACAAGGGATACCCGCTCTACCAACGGAGCTAAACGGAGCCCCTAATCTAATTTTCAAACAATAAACATTTTGAAAGTTTTAATTTCTGATATATGAATTGACATTATACAAATGCAAACTGTAGCTAATGTTTTGACGTTTCATGGAGACTTACAAAGGTGTGTTTTTGCAAAAAACAAATTCAAATTCAAATAGAGGAATGCACTCTCAACTCTTGTTATGAAGTTGCCAATGCAACACCTTGACCTGCAGAAATCAAATGAGACGCCCAACCAAGGACGCTTGTTTACATCCTCTCCCAACACTCTCGTGCTCATGTTGCGACCGTTGGGTTTCCATGGCAACAACGACAAACGCAGATTTTGGTTTGCTAGCATGGATGGTTAGCTAATGTTAGATTTATAAGAGTTAACACTATCTTCTACCTAGCATTTCATCATCTGTATAATGGTCGTAATGTAAAGTTACAAAGTTGAACTGAACAAAGTTTAACTGGATAGCTAGAGACTGTAAATTGCAGCAGTTACACACACAGTAGCTACGAGCTAACTCAGCTAAACTAGCAGCTAGTTTCTTAATTATAATCTACTTAAACCCAGTGCAGTTGGACCAACTATAACTAGCTAATAGTTAGTCACCTATCGACTGGTTTGCCGCTACTTTTTGTGAAAACAAGTCAAACTGACCAGGATGTCTGAGATGGATGAAGAAGCAGTCTTATCGGACGTAGAGGGAAAGGAAGAAACGTGTCGAGACAGAGTTGGAGAGGGCGATAAGGTATAGTCACCTGAAGAACAACCTCTGATTTCTAGCACAAATCACGTCATTAACTATTATTGCCCCACTATTGCAAATAGTTAAATAGGTGAATGCATCCTTTAATTTGCTCTTAATTTCCGCCAGTTTATTCACATGTCAGATATCATGAAATGCATTAGTTTGTGAATATGTACCATTTAACCCACATTAAATGAAAGGATGGGGTATCTAGAAGGGTATCTTTTCCCAAAACTGTAGTGTGGAGTCTACTATTGACATATGAGTACTAGCCAAGAGATTATTTGCCCCCTTAATACTGCACTCTGAGGCTGTGTTGCTCCCACAAAGCATTGAGGTTGTGGACGTTTACGTTTAGAGATCACTAGTAATTCACAGGAAGTATTTCCTGGAAGGGTTCATTTATGATTTAAACATTCCATGGGTAGTTTTGAAGGTTTATGTGTAGATGTTCTTGCCCTGTACACAAACACTGGTTGGGTGTACTCCCCTGTGAGTTAAAACCAACAAATCTTACCCAGCCACTCCAGGTAGATAAGCTGGTATGGTTTCTTGTCCAGTTTCCAAACCTGTACCTGTGTAATGGAAGACATCGAAGGATTATACTATAAAACCAACACATTTTTTCATGAGTATAATCCTTCGATGTCTTCCATTTCACAGGTACAGGTTTGGAAACTGGACAAGAAAAAAAAAACAGCTTATCTACCTTTAGTGGCTGGGTATGGCAGGGAACAGGCTTGGACAGCCTGGGTGTGCCTGCCTTGGAATCCTTTGTATTAGTCTTACAGGATGGTCTATCAGTTATCAGTTAGGATAAGTGGTGTGTTTGTTTAGCAAAACAATAGTTATGCACAACAAGAAAAAGTGCAGGTCAAGGGAGAAAAGCAAGAATGCTCATTCCATTTAGAGGCAGGACTTTTATTTTCCCCAGAGTGCTGCTACTGCAATCGACCTCCTCTGGTAACCTCAGAGAGAGACACAGGGAAAAGGGTTACAATGACCAACCTGCACAAACACTCACTGTGTATTAAGCTCATCAAGAGTTTTGTAAAGTGAGGTCAGTCAAATGAGGGATATTATCATTATTTCTAAGGGATAACAAACTATTTTTAATCAGCAAGATATTCTTCAGACACCTGGTGCCTAATCCAATATATATTTGAAAAGGCCTTGACATAACATTGTGGAACTTCTCTGGCAGGCAACGGCATTCAGACAATTAAAGTGTGCTGATTCTCCTGACCCGAACCCATCTTAATTTTCTTTGCGGCCGATGCTTTGCTAGTCTTTCTTATGGCAATTCAGGAACTTACAGAGGAGGAAATTTCCAAACGATAAAGACTGGTTATGTCCAAAAATGAGGAAGTGTTTCACTTCCTGAAAAGCGTGGGCCAAGTATGTGTGTGTGTGTGTGTGTGTGTGTGTGTTAGGTGTGTGCCTGGGATTGTATTGCATGGAAAGAAATTAGAGAATCTTGTATGATTTGTAAATATATACATTCGGGCTGCCAGTGTCATGCTCTTACTCTAACTTTTTACAGCTAATCAAATTTTCAAACAATACAAATTTTTAACATTTTCTGATATATTAATTTACATAATACAAATGCACACAATCAGCTGGAGTGACAAAGCTATGGCAGTGACTCAGGAATGAGACATCAGTAGTGTTTGCAGGCCACACTATTCTGTGTTTCCCTGAGTAAGGATGAGAGAGCAAAAACTGCTTCCACTTCCCTGTTGGCAGCCGTCCCGCTGCAGCTTTAAAGGGACAGTAACATGCCATGGACCATTAACTGCACAGTGCACACTGAGTACCCTAAAGACAAAGCCCGTTGTATTGTGTAGAAAACTTTGTTTATGATAGTAGTTTGATGTAATCTCAAATCGCCAGTGATATTTCAACATCTCGCCGCCACACCTTTACCGCAACACAAGGAAGTCAGATGGACTTTTTCGAGGAAGAGATTGCACAATAATGTTTTGTTCAAGTCTTTTCAAAGTGTGCAGTGTAATTCCTGATAATTGCAATAACAATGCCATCTAACTGCATACGGTTCTCTACATTCTAGCTACCTGTAGTGATACTATTGTTTTAGGATATTTGCCCATTTATTAGGGATGTGTAAAAAAAAGAAAAAGAAAAAGGGATATGATAAAAACGAAGTGACCTCAGATGTGTGTATTTCATGAACTGAGAAGGATTTGTGAAAGCAGCATGTCCTGCATAACTCACCACAGCACCTCCTCCAATCATTGGAGAAGGGGGGCGTGGCTGCTACAGGAGACATAAATCCCCCTACCTTCTCTCACTCTTTGGGCAGCTAGCAGCGTCGTGGCACAGCTCTCACCTCCAGACACCTGAAAGCACCACCTGTAATAACCAAATTTAACTTTTCAGGCGAACCCTCCTTCCCACCTAAGACACGATGACTAGCTACCACAAACCCGACGAGAAAACCCTGCAGGGCCTGAAAGACATCGCTAACAAGCTCAGGATCCTCTCCATCAAGGCGACATGCGCCTCCAACTCTGGGTAAGTCATTCAAAGTTACGTAAAGTTGGATTATTAAAAAAAAATCACACAGCTAATCTACATACGAAGAAATAATGGGCGATACGTTTTAACGGGTGTAACGTTCACTTGCTGTAGGAGACGCACGTTGTTCTTGCGGGCCCCGGTTGGTTGCACGTGCTGCAGATTGTCTTCACGCGGTAGAACAGCTAGCAAGTAATTACGCTAACTTTCATAAATGTTGAAGCTACCTTGTGTCGTGAGTTAAGTTTGGTCTCGGTCTGCTGTAGTTTAAGCTTAGACTAGCATAAGCTAACATGTTGTGTATGCCCGTATTTTTATTTTATTATTTAAAGCCGCCGACATATGAGAACAAATGACAGCGTCTGTATCGGTAGTTGGGTTGTCTGCAGTAAGTGCCAGACAATGTATCCCTTTCAGTGTTGGCTTGTTGAAACTTCCTCGTTAGCACAGAGCTGCTACTTCTAGCTAACTACAAAATCACATGATCACGCCAAAGGACCAGTCTCGTGGTCCCTTTTACACTCTAATTTAAAGTTGCAGTCCATTTTAAAATGCCAGACAGACACACAGCGATTGAATTACAGTCAGGAAATCCATGTCATGCATGATAAGAACCACCGTAGTCAAAAGGGCACCTGTGGTGTTGCCTCATCCGTCATGCCCGAGGGTTTTTGGTAACCCGATTTCTTCCTCTTCACTGTCAGAAATGTTTTACTGTATGTTGACGCATGGCCAAGCGGGAAAAGTAAGTTGCGTCATTGAAAGGGGTGTTCTTTTTAGAGCTTCTGTAATCCAGAGATTATAGTAGCCGACCATTGACTTCCTGGTGTGCTGCCAATGTTATGATCGGGTCTATACATCTGTGTACAAATCAATAATGCCTGTAATTAATCGATGCATTTTATTAGCTGGTTGTCACGTATTCAGTCACACTTGTATACGGCATTTGTGCAAATCCAGTATCCCTCGAACAGGAAATGATTGTTGGCAAACCTGTTTTTGTCACTCCCTTAATTTTGTATGATAGTCACCTGGACTATCAGGCTGCCCATCTTGCATTAAACAGGTTTAGGCACCCTGTGAAGTCAACACATAATGTGTCTCATTGTTTGCTGTGAAACAGTAAGTTATACCTGAGCATATCATTGCTTGGTTTTGGGATTCATGAGTTTACTTCGATTTTTCTTAGCAGGTTATCGATCAACAAAAGAACAAGGGGTAAAGAAGGCACTGGATTTATTTATTTAAAAAAAGTGACTAAGATATGTGTGTGTGAATAAGAAACTGGTGTGTTCCCAGCATGGTTTAAATGATGCTATTTGTAACTTAACCCACTTAGGGAAGCTGAGATCCTGTTGAGTAACGTGGGATTTCTAAACATGTTGAACAACACTCGGCCCACTATGCAATAACTAATAGTTTCCCAAGTTTGCTCATTGTTTTTGTTTTTTTTTTTATTTATTGTCAAACTAAAACTAAGTGCAAGGATGCCTAAATGTAGTAACACGTGCATGTGCATGGTGTGTGGATTTAAAAAGAAAAGTATTTTACTGTGAACAGTCATCAACAGGTTGTCTCAATTTTTCTCTCCTCAGTCACCCGACATCATGCTGCAGTATGGCGGAGCTCATGTCTGTGCTCTTCTTCAACACCATGCGCTACAAAGCCAAAGACCCTCGCAACCAGTGTAATGACCGCTTTGTGCTCTCAAAGGTTGGCATACATTTCTTTTCTAAAATGAATTGATAATCTACAGTTAGTCAGTTGTCTTTAAAGACTCACCCCTCCCCCTCTTGATCTCAGGGCCATGCTGCACCTATCCTCTATGCTGTCTGGGCAGAGGCAGGTTACTTGAAGGAGTCTGATCTGCTCAACCTGCGCAAGATCGATTCTGACCTGGAGGGTCACCCCACTCCAGTAAGCGAAGAGCTGGGGACCAGAAATATAATGTAAAAGTCACTTTTTATATCTGGATTTAATGAATTCCCTCTCGTTTCCCAGAAACTGCAATTTGTTGATATGGCCACAGGATCTTTGGGACAGGGTCTTGGTGCTGCCTGTGGGATGGCCTACACCGGCAAACACTTTGACAAATCCAGGTGAGTATTTAAACAAAATATGTGAATTAAGAGGTTAAAAAAATTTGCAAATCCTGCTTATGAAAACTGGTATGGAAATCTGGACCATCTATTTAGAGTTAGCATTCAACAATAGTCATTAATCAAAGTTCACAGCGAGTGTCCGGCTCCTGGCCAATAAAAGCTTGTAGGGTGTGAGGTCAGGACATACACGTATAACATGGAGGCAGTGTGCCAGATTATAAGCATTCATCCAAGAGGAAGTCTGCGCTGGACAGGAGGGATGAACTTTGAGTCTTGAATCCTACTCATTATGCCTTTGGGCTAACTCCATTTAGACTGTAAATGTAACAATGTCATGCTTACTGTATAATTTAACAAGAGCTTTGTTTAGCAATAGTGCTCTGGCTTGAGTGGCAGGGAACTCCCTCCTTGTGGTGGTGCCTGATGCCAGGTAATCTCTGTTAATGGATAAGTCTGTCGTAGTGTCGTTGTAATTGTGTTAAATTACACCCCAGCAGGAGCCCTCAATGATGCTAAGAGGTGTTTGCGATACTCGATACGTAATGAATGAATGATTGTTTGAGACTGAACTATCTAACAGGGATGCTTCTGTTGGAGTTATATCATTGCTGTTGCTGATTTGAAGGGCAGTTTTTGAGTCGCATGGAAATCTAAAGTAGTTGGTCACTGGTGGGCCTTAAGTAAACATAAGTTTTGTTTGTTCTAACATTGTTGGGAAATAACATTTGTGCACAATGTAAGTGTTTCTTATCAATAGTTGTAAAAACAAAATCAAGTATTGGATGGAGACCCGTCAAGATTTTGCAAAGCAGAAGAATGCAATTGTTTAGACTTTGATATAATAGAAAGTTGTATGGATAACTGCTTCCCATAAAGTAGCCTGTTGATGTTTCTGTCAGAATAAGACCATGCAGTGCAAGACCCTGTGATGGGAACAATTGGCATGAGGTCAATTTGTAATTTTCTTGACTCAAGACCAGTGACTTGTTCTGAAATGCGGTCATTGGGGTAAAAGTTCTGCAATCCAGTGGTCCGCCCTTTTTTGAGAAGTTGAGAAGTCCACCACAAGCCTCCGCTCAACGGACATTAATCACTACCTTTATTTTGTAACCATCGTGTGATTCGTTCTCAGAAGACAACGCTTATATTATTAATATTTTGCTTTTCTATATGCGTTATAGTTACCGCGTGTACTGCATGTTGGGTGATGGAGAGTGTGCAGAGGGCTCTGTGTGGGAGGCCATGGCCTTTGCCTCCCACTACCAGCTGGACAACTTGGTGGCCATCATCGATGTCAATCGGCTCGGTCAGAGTGAGCCCACATCCCTGCAGCACGACATGGAGACCTACCGCAAGCGCTGCGAGGCCTTTGGGTCAGTATGAAACTTCCTCAGCTCTTATCTGATACTCTTGGAAACACTTTTAGGTGATGGCCCTATCATTATCAAACCCAGCCTTCACTGTCCTATTTGTGCATAATCAAGTCTCTGCTGTGAATAAGTTAAAAAGCTGCTCCTGTGGATTTTAATCTTGTCTTTTATTGAACTTCATGGGTTTAAATTTCTCTTGGTCACCCCTCAGGCATAAGGTTTGCTGTCTGAATTCCTCTCCACCTTCCTGCCCTCTTGACCTTTCTGTACTCTGCTCCCCCTTACTCAGTTAATAACTTGATGCTTAACGTGTTTGTTCAGAGGTTAATATGTCCATGTGTTTTGGGTTAATAATTGTTGAGATGTTTGGTAGAATGTTAAAATTGAGACATGTTTTTGTAGGTGGAACACATATGTTGTGGATGGACATGATGTGGAGGAGCTGTGCAAAGCTCTCTGGCAGGCTCAGCAGGTCAAGGGCAAACCCACTTGCATTGTAGCCAAAACATTAAAGGGCAAAGGACTGAAAGGTAAATTTGGTTTTCAGATGGTGAATATTTGAAGCATTTTGTTCTTTTCAGAGTGTCATTAAGATTCTTTATTTCTTGTTTGTAGGTATTGAGGATAATTTGAATTGGCATGGAAAGGCCATCCCCAAGGACAAGGCTGAGGCCTTCCTTAAGGAACTGGAAGCTCTGATCCAGGTCCCGAACAAGACCTTGTGCCCTGAGCTGCCTAAAGACGATGCAGCACCTGCAGACCTTAGCCCCATCTTGCTGCCCTCACCCCCAGCATACAAAAAGGGAGAGAAGGTACTTTCAGGCCACACCTAGAGCATGTTTAACAATGGATAATAAGCCCCTTCAACAGTCACTGAATGGACTGTGTTGAGCATAAATCTATCAGTATTTGAGCTAACTTTTTAACCTACATGCAAGTCAGACCTATTTAACTCAATAAGCAATAATGATCGAAGTGGCATAATACGGTTAAAGGGCCACATTTTGGCCCAGGGGCCTCCAGTTCAAGAGGTCTGACATAATTGTTTTGTCATTATTACCTTGTTAATTTTTCCTTCCTGTCCTAACAGGTGGCCCCAAGGCGTGCGTATGGTGTGGCACTGGCCAGGCTGGGCCAGTCAAGCCAGAGAGTGGTGGCCCTCGATGGAGACACCAAAAACTCCACCTTCGCTGAGACCTTTAAGAAGGCCTTCCCTGACCGCTACATTGAGTGCTTTATCGCTGAACAGAACATGGTACGCGTTACAGAAGACAGACATGACAACTCAAACTTATAAAAGGGGGTTAAACTTGGCTCACACTATTCACTACCATAATCTGCTCCAAACTGGTCTAATCTGTTACTATTCATTCTGTAGCATAGTAATCCCAGCCTCTCACTGCTGCCCGTCACTTGTACCCTCTGTGCTTGCTTAATCACATCCACTTACTGTCATTAAGACTAACTCCTATCACTGTGTGTCTTTGCTCACTGCTGCAGGTTGGAGTGGCCATGGGCTGCGCCACCCGTGACCGTACGGTTGCATTTGCCAGCACGTTTTCTGCCTTTCTTTCCAGAGCCTATGACCAAATCCGTATGGGTGCCGTCTCCCAGACAAATGTCAACCTGGTCGGGTCCCATTGCGGAGTCTCCATTGGTAAGCTTTCTGCTTAAGCATTACCATTTTTCTTTAGGACAGAGTGTGCGCCCCTCTCAGACTGATGTTGTTCTGCCTTCAGGTGAGGATGGCCCTTCCCAGATGGCTCTAGAGGACTTGGCCATGTTCCGTGCTATCCCAACATGCACTGTATTTTACCCCTGTGATGCAGTGTCTACAGAGAGAGCTGTCGAGCTGGCAGCCAACACGAAGGTTGGTAGGCACCCTAGTGTTGACGTTTGTGTACCAAGTTGTATTCACAATAATGTGGGAATCGCATTATGTTCTAACTCAATCGCTACATTCTTAGGGTATGTGTTTCATCCGAACCAGCAGACCAGAGTCTGAAGTCATCTACTCTCCTGAGGAGAAGTTTGAAGTGGGAGTAGCCAAGGTAATACCATGATCATGCACTGCATTAAGTATCCATGATGACAACAACAAGACATATATAAGCCTGACTGTCCTCCCTTCACAGGTAGTGCGCCAGTCTGACAAGGATCATGTCACTGTGATCGGAGCTGGTGTGACTCTGCATGAAGCCCTTGCTGCTGCTGACATGCTGGCAAGTGAAGGTAAGCTCACACTGCCCTCTAGTGGGTAGAAGGAGGTATTTAGAGCTACATATTTTAAACGCCATCCACAATTTTTAATCTGCTGGATGGAGGCCTAAACTGTCCAGTTATCTTATTCTGCCTATAGAACATGTTTAAAGTATCATTTCCTATAGGGAAGAACATCCGTGTGATTGACCCGTTCACCATCAAGCCCCTGGATGCCTCTACCATTCTGTCCAGTGCGAGAGCCACAGGGGGACGCATCATCACTGTGGAGGACCATTACAAAGAGGGTGGGTTGCAGTGTCCCATTGCACTGTTCTGCAGTCATGTGCACAAATGCTTGAAGTGCTACTGGTTTGCTGCAAATAGCAAATGTTTAACAGTTGAATTTTGTGCAGAGATTTTTCATGATCTACAGGGGTCATCACGCTGTCACCTCTATCGTGAACTGATTGGTTTCTGCTGTGTGGATGTACTGATGGTCTGTTTCCTCTGTCCAGGTGGTCTCGGTGAAGCAGTCCTGTCAGCGGTCGGTGAGGAGCCCGGCATTGTTGTGACCAGGATCGCAGTGACCGATGTTCCCCGCAGCGGAAAGCCCCAGGAGCTGATGGACCTCTACGGCATTAGCGCCAAGCACATTGCCAACGCTGTGCGCCAGACCTTTGCAAACTGAGGACTGTCACTGACAACCTGGAGATGATCACATGAAGACCAGTAAACTTATGTGTATTTAAGTGCCCGCTTGTGGCTTTCACAGTGCAGCATACTAACCCTGCATTATTACTCGACTGTGTGCACCTATTGTTCTTCTGCAACATTCCTTTGTTGTATCCTGATACATTGTCAAAATGCTGTCTTGCAATTTGGCTCAGACAAAAGCATCACTGAATACTAGAAACATTGTTCATTCACCATCATACCAGCAGCCTTTCCAGATTAAGGCCATGACCATCATTTTCTGTTTCACATTCCTTACAACCATGCCTCATGTCTTCTCACTTTGCTTAAAACAGTTACTGTTTGTCATGAATCTTAATGTACTTTATAACTTTTTTGTTATGTGCAGTCAGACTGTAGCACTTGTGTTAACAATTTTCTTCAGCCCCAGTGTAAAAAGCTTAGCCGGTTTAGTCATGGACTATTATTAACTGAGCATTCCTCCTATGATTCCTGGCCGCATGGCCATCACACAATGTTGCTGGCATTCTAGGTCTACAGTGTCATCCTGTTTTTTGCTGTGATGTGCTGAATTAAAAATAAATAAATAAATAAATAAAATAAAAATAACAAGACCAATACGGTTGTCTCTGTGTTTTGTCATGGTCAGTTGATAAGGTGTAAGGACTCCAGTGTCTTTCATTTTGATCTAGCACCACCAGCTGGTCTATGGTTTTCACTTGACCAGTAAAATATCTGATCAACAGGATGGATGAGCACAACATTTTGTACAGACAAGACCTAGTTATAACTTAATGCCTCCAAAAACACCTGATTCCCATCAGCCTCATCTGTGCCCAGTGCAACTAATTGGGGCGATTCAGCAGTTGAAACTAGAATGGTAAACGTCAGCCTGTTAGCATGGCGGCTTTAGTATTTAGCTCAAAGCGTCACGTTTCAGTTCTGTTTATGTGCTGCTGTCATGGCTGTAGACCAGTGGTGCAGTATGTACTTTTATATAAATTGAATTGAATATATCATTAAATATGAAAAATACTCAATTAGTTCTTCAAAACCTTAAAAGTAGAACCACCAAAAAAGTTAAAATCACCTGTTTACAGCTAATTAGCAATTGTTGGCAGGCTTAACGAAAAGACCCAGTGTTTTGTTTTTGGATTAATATGTGGCGGCACCCAGAACATGTTTGTGTATGTTCCATTTTACAGCTTTACTTCAATTACTTAATATGACGAATTGTAATCTGAAAAGAAACGAGTAACGGAAGCTTGTCAGACAACTTTACTGGAGTAAAAAGTACAATATTTGCCTCTGAGAAGTACTGGAATAACAATATAAGGTTGCAAAACTGCTGAAAGTACCTTAAATCTGCACTCAAGACAGTTCTATCACATCAAGCATTGTTTTAGACTCTTAGTTTTGTTGTTTATCGAATGTTTGGTGAAAGTGGCTTTCACAGATATGTGTCATATGTTCTGAGCTGGCAGTGCTCAGACTGTCTAGTATGGGACAACTTTATTTAGTGAGAAAAACGAGGTGTAAATTGTGCTGAGATGTCAAAGTGCAACAGGTCACAGCAAAGGCGGTAAAGTGCCCTACACCAGTGACTGGGTTAATGATGTTGGAGTGCACTGTTCTCTGCAGTGGAAATTGTGAGACTGAGGTTAAGGAAGGGGTTGAATGTGGTCAGTGGATTACTGGACACTCCTGTCAAGGTTTAAATAAATAGTATTGGGACACATCACTGTTTACCTTGGATGAACACGTCAGGAGCTTTTCAGTGTTTAGTGTTAAGTCGTCCAATGAGCCATTTGGAACATGTCTGGATTTAGCTGTAACCTCTCTGACTCTGAAAAATAAATCGGGCCCCAAAAAATTAACGCATTAAATTGACGTAATTGATATGTTCATTAGTAATGATATCGAGGGAGCTTGTTAATCACGGCAGCTGTTGTCTGGGACATGACAACATGCGCGCACATTTTTTGACAGATTTAGTGTGTGTATGTGTGGTTAGCGAGCAAATAAATAGGGGTCTGTCAGCAGCTTTCACCTCACAGTGAAAATCCCAGCTTGGCTCGACACTCAGCCAGTGGCACCTGCTTGGCTTGGTGGTCAGTGTGCGACTCCAGAGTACATGTGTAGGCATCATCCCAGACAGTATGCATGTACAAAATGTAAAGACAGAGGCTCATCGTTCATTTTCTCAGGGGTCCGTGTTTATCTTCATACATAGACGCTAGAGTGGAGCTTCGCCAAACAAGACTGTCTCTGAGCTGAACTGTCTACCAACTCTGTCTCCCTTTGGTAAACATCCAGGATCAGTCTGGAAATACACAAAACTGACAGTGGCTCACAAATTCATGCCTCAACCCGCATGATAACTAGAATCTATCACAGGTGTATGAAACACATTGTGTTTGCAGTTTCTATCTTTTGCTCCCTGTCTGTCTTCTCATGTCCCCACAAATATCTGCTTTCCACCTAATGTTAGCAGACAGTTATGACAGGGCGAGGAGACGAGGAGCAGGGCGGGTCTGTATATTTCATGGTGCAATGAACCAAGGCCTTTATTAACAATGTGAGAGTTTTTTTTTTTTTACCTCTCCGCCTCCTAGATATTCCTTCCCACCGTTGTGCTCTTTCTTTATTTCAGCTTCCACTCTGGGTTGGGGGCATGT
The DNA here is from genome assembly GCA_900302685.1 of Spondyliosoma cantharus. Classification (NCBI taxonomy): domain Eukaryota; kingdom Metazoa; phylum Chordata; class Actinopteri; order Spariformes; family Sparidae; genus Spondyliosoma; species Spondyliosoma cantharus. The sequence continues at coordinate 114,937 of OMLP01046583.1, forward strand.
CTATATGCTTAAGTACTGCTTGTGGCTCACTCCAACAAAGAAGCTGCACCACGGCTTACACTACACTAAGTGTTCATAATCTCTAATTCTAGGTTTTTTTTTGGGAGACTTATACTCCCGTGTAAACGCTCACGCTGACAGCTCCTCGGAGTTTCTTCCTTCTGTGGATTTGCCTCATTGTTTTGGACTTGTCTCGCTCTGACTGAAAACAGTTCAATCTGAGTGAACATCCAGCCATGCAGATGCCAAGGAATTGTATCTTATTTATCTGTCTGTGTGGCACAGTTTTATCAGGACAAAGCCAGAACTCTTTGCAGGACACGGACGTGCACTTAGAGACCTCATCTGAGTCCCTTGAATTAGAAACAGCAGCCAGTCACCTGCCAGGAGTGGATACAAGGGTGACACATGTTTCAGCCATCCCTGCTGGTAAGTTCAAGCTTTTGTCTTTCAAATGCTTCCTGTTCCTGTCTGCATGATCTTGGTTATTAAATGTTCTAATAACTCAACATTTTCTTTCTTTATGTCTTTTATTTTCTAATCTGCTCTGGTGCATGATCGGTGAAGAAGAAGGTGATGATGAGCGTCTTGTCTGGGAGGCAGAGCAGGAGAGGGAGCATCCAGGGGTGGATTTCAGGGAGCTGAAGGCCGGTAGAAGCAGGAGAGGTGCCTGGGGGAAGAGGATACACGCAGCCACAGTGGAGGCCGCTGCATATAGAATAGTATGGCACTTGATTCTGCTGTTGTGAACATAGAAAAACACATTTATTTGATTTTGTATCTGCCATGTGGGAAGCTTTTAAAAAAAATCTCTTTTCTTTTCTGGTCTAAGACTGTGTTGGTTGTGATGTCCTGCTGGTTATCTTAGGCGGGGCTGGGTCGACCCCTGATGGGCTGGAGGAGGCGGGGAAGAGGAGAGGAGACCGGCGCTCTCATGGCCGTCCTCAAGGAGCTTCACGCTGAAAAGTGGCGGCTGATGGATCAAGGGAAAACACAAGAGGGGGAAGAAGAGGAAGAGGAAGATGATGATGATGACGATGAGGACGAAGATGAGGATGATGAGGATGAAGATGACGATGATGAAGAAGAAGAGGAGGAGGTTTGTTTTCTTCTTGCTTTAATTCATTGAACCACCAAGTCCTTTTACTCTTGTGTAATTATTTTTGAACTTCCTGTGTCAGGAAGAGGAAGAAGAGGAGGAGGAGGAGGAGGAAGAGGAGGAAGAAGAAGAGGAAGAGGAGGAAGAGGAGGAAGAGGAAGAAGAGGCGACAGAGCCTCCAAGCAATCAAACAGAAACACACTCCGGCTCCACGGAGTTTCCTCTCAGTGAGTGTCAGACTGCCGACATAGAGATCAGCTGCAGGGGCATCGGCCTGACTCACCTGCCCATCATCGACAACCTGCAGGCCACAAAGCTGGACATGGCAGGTGTGTGTGTCAGTGATGTTGTGGTAGATTAATCACACAAAATGAACATGAACTGGTTTATCATTAAATCGGCTTATTTATTGCGTTTCTCAGAGGCTAGGATTATTCATGATTTGCCAGCACATTCACTTTGACATCTTATAAGTATATTTTTTGGAGAGAACATTTTAGGTCAAGATTATGAATCATTTAACTTTAACTGAAGCTAAAAATGACCATATATTATTTAAATCAATAACCAAACGAATGTTCCAGCATGACATAAGTGTAAATCAAGCGACATTCAAGTGAAGCCATTTAATCAACCTAATGGCCAGAAACTTTACATTTCTTTAGGCTCAGTTTTATGTAGTGACAGGTTTTGGCACAAAAGGATGATTACCTGGTTCTGTCACCACTATCACGGATGGAAATTGAAGTATTTACATTATATGATTGACACTTAATATATAAATTATGATATGACACCTATATCATTTACACATTTCAACATATCCGTGGTTTACAGGCACTTACAGCAACATTATGTAACTTTATTCATCGTTTTTTATTTATCCTTCAAGAAAACAACATCAGACTCATCGCTCCACAAGCTTTCTCTGGAGTGCCGAACCTGGACACATTGGACCTGAGCAAAAACAACCTGGATGATGAGGCTTTCAGCCAAAACCCCCTGTCTGTGAGTAACTCAGTCAGACGGCAACAAAGCTGTCAACACTTCTTCACTGTCAGCGTGTCAATTGTCCAGTTAAATACTCATCTGCAAGCACGTCACATCTGGTTGTATTATGCATGTTCACATCTTGTAAAGTAGTAAAGTACGTCTAGCTTCGATGTTGGAGTTCAGCTGAAGGACATCTGTGCTTTTAAACACTTGAGTGTTACATGATGTATGTGCCATATGGTACAAGTTCACGAGGACACATATCGCATCATATATCACCCAATCATAAAACTGCAGCTCCAGACCTGAAGTACCACACCAGCCTCTGCAGCCTGCGCTGTTACTGTCCCTTTAATGCTTGCAAGTGTCACATGAAGTTGATCATATTGATAAATAGTATGTCATCATGTCTATGGTTCTCCAGAACTGGAGAAAAAGCGGTGGTTTCTAACCAAACTTTAAAAATAAAAATGGAAACAACAAATAGGAGAGGCAGAGCCCAAAGGAAAAGAAACGTCAAACAGAAAGTTATCTTTCATGGTGCTACCACATATTGGAACTGTCTTCTTAAGTTTCACTCAGGTTACTTCCCAGCTAGGCTCCTCACTCGCTTCAAAAATCTTTATGTTCTGCCAAAATGAGGGAAAACTCTCCCAGATGAAGTACATTTTTGTTTTCTTCTATTTTGAGTATTTAATCGAGTGGTTAATATTCACTGGAGAATAGCATAATAATGAACACAGAAAACAGAAAACAAAAAAAAGAAAATAGAAAAAGTAAAGTTTGCCGCCTGCCGGTGGTACAAATGTTATGATTGCAGCAGATGTTGCCATACGTCCCTGTCAGAGGCGGCGCTGACATTTCTTGACCTGTAGGTCCAAACTGCAGCCACTATTGTTTTCCGTTCCTTGGTCTGATATTGACCCGGAAAGCTCCCTCTTGTGGGGAATCTGCAGCCTGCTGAATGTGAACGAGTGTGTGAGTTACGAGCCAGTTTTATAGGTCACTTTGCATCTAATTACAACAGAAATCAGGCTGCATCCTGTATCATTACGGTAATAAAAGAGCGCTGAAGATTGCATTAACTAATCTTTTCCAAGAATACCCTCTGGTCTAACCTCTAAATGACCATATGCCAAACACAGATCCTGACCACACCGAGGCAGTGCACCACACTCTGACCAATCATTACACGTCACCATCGGCACACTCTCACAGTATTGGCTGGATGGACCTGTTGGAGTACAGCTGCAGCCAATGATGTGGAGAATAAAAGGAAATTATTTTTAGAGGAAGATTTTTCTTCATTTTTTTCTCCTCACATCCCAGTAATGACAGAGGACTGATGGACTGGCGCGAGGGACACTGCGAAAGACTCAGTCCACTGCTTTTACTTGACACACACCAACCACAGCAGCTTTCACTGGGGAGCCACACAGAGTGGCTTTACTAAAAATACGACATGATAGATGACATGGAAGAGATGCTCGGATTTTAAATTCTCTCAGTTGGTTTATTTCTGTGAACTCTGTGACTGTGTCCTGCTTGGCAAGTCCGGATGGAAAATTATGGATCTGGAGACTAGCATCCATTTAGTCTGTTTTATGTCTCTTTTTTTGCTGCGTGTCATGTAGAACTTGACCTCTCTAAAGAAGCTGAACCTCGACGACAACCATCTCACCAGGATCCCAGCGCTGCCACCATCCCTGGAGGAGCTCAAGATGAACAGCAACAAGCTCAGTGCACTCACCCTTCACTGTTTCACCGGTAGGACATCTGTCTGCGCATGTGGAAGGGGACCAGCATCTCTTGTTAAAATAATGATAATAGTATTTTTGCATGCCCCTCTAGGTTTGACGAACCTGTTGAATCTGGAGCTGGAGGAGAATCTTCTCCACGAGGGAAGTGTGTCACCACAAGCCTTCAGACCACTAGAGAGGCTTCTGGAGCTCCAGCTGGACAAGAACCGCTTCCGTTCCCTCCCGCTGGGCCTTCCTCCCTCTCTTCAGGTGCACTGGTATAAATTTACTGAATCCTGTAGGGAAAATCCTCCTCCTTAAAGGGCAACTCCACTTATTTTACACATTAGAGTGTGTTTACAGCTCTTGGGGAGTACTACTGCATATGTGAAAAAAAGTGGTATAAAGCCTTTTGTGGCTCGAGAGGACGGTGTATATGATTTGATAAATTGTGATGCCACTCTGTGGATACGTTGAATTGTGGGTAATGTAGGCTCCAGGTTTGGAAAAGAAAGAAGAATGTGTGAAATACAAAATGTGAGGTCTCTGGTTCTGCCTCATCAATTAAACATGTGTCCACAAAGAGAGTTCATTTTCAGTTCAGTGTCCTACAATTCGTGTTTGTAATATTAGAGAGTTCTCTACTTTGGGCTTGAAATGTAAGTTTGAGTCCCTAAATTCACTTCAGAAAGCCAGACACCAATTGTGGCCTTAGCCTGAATGACGCCCTAAGCGAAACTCTCTCTTCATTCTTGTCACACAGTTCATTTCTACCGTCCTATTGCTTTTGTGAGCATGTTAATCTGACTGGTGGAGAAGCAGGTCTTGTGAGAATTTATGACCTGTAACCAGTGGCGGGCCTGGCTTGAATGACGCCCTGAGTGTAAGTCCCCCGCCCCCTTCCCCTTCTTCCACAACCTCTGTATGTGAGACTTTCTCAGCAACAAGCAGACGCACCTTTTCACAAAACAATGGGCACCCAGCCGCCTACTCCCCACTGGGCAACATGACGTAATTGACTAGTCGTGTAAATGAGCAATGCAAAAAACGACAAAACAAATTCCGCCCTGGGCAACTGCCCATGTTGCCAATATGAGTAACCGCCCCTGCGAGACACTGACAGTAAGGGACAATGCCACCATGATGCCCTAAATCAGATATCCCTGTCTGTTTGTGTCCTTCTTTTTTTTTTTATAGGACCTCGGGATGAATGAAAATCTGATTGAGGAGGCGACAGAGGAGGCGCTGAGGGGCTGCGTTCATTTGAGAGTGCTGGACCTGAGTCACAACCTGCTGCATGAGCACAGCATCGGCAACCAAGCCTGGAGCCGTCTCAAGTACGTCCATCGATTCATCCATTAATCCATCCAGAGCTGTCGATTTTAAGAGGAATAATGTTCTGTAGTTTCCCTGTCAGCCACAAGAGGGTAGACTGGTTTCATTTGGGATCCTGAGCCCTTTCGTTATCTTATCAGTTGATGGTTGAGGCACTTCAAAGATTTAAGATGTTCTGATTACTGCAGTTGGCTGGTCTTTATGGTCCCCCTGGGCTGAGTTCTTTTTAACAGCACTGTCCACCACGGGAAAGATTGGCACCGCACTCTCCACACATCATCACACAACAAAGACAGATAGAAATGGATGACTCACAACACACAGCACCCTACAAGTCCCCTCGGCGAACACCCTTTTTAGGGCTGCCGTGGCTGTGGGTTTCAGACTTTTGCCAGAGTAAGCCCCTCTACACCTCAGGGTCCCGTACATCACCTATCCTCTGTATCAATGGATGAGGCAGATGCTCTCATTCACACACAGAAACGCACATCACACGATCCAGACCAGTACTTTCATCTCCTTTATCATGTCTGTGCCTTTTCGTGACAAGTCCGACCGATGAGCACAAACACAGACGCATTCTTCTCTTGTTTTCCTCTTCTTCATTTCGCTCTGTCTCAGTCTCTCTCTCACACACATGCACATACACACCGACACACACACATAGCGCGCATGCATACATATCTTAGAAGTTCTGACAGCTGACCTTGTGTACTTAGATGAGCAGCGGTGTGGGGGAGAGCCTGAGGGCAATTGTGTGCCTGCATGGGTGTGTTTGTGCATATATGTCTCGATGTGTGTGTATGTGTGTGTGTGTGTGTGTTGTTTAAATATAGTGAATTCCAGTGGGTTTTTTTCTCTGCTCCCTGGGATCCTTGTGAACCACGGTGGGAGCTTCAGGGAAAACTGAGGAAAAGAAAATGCTCAAGAGAGCGAGAGAAAGATAGAAAGACAGGAAAGTGCTATTAGAGAAACTTTGTGTGACTGAATGATGACAGAGAGGAGACAAAAAAAATCTAAAACATAGTCAAGGTAAAAGTGATTGGGGTTAATTATGATTATCTTGTAATCACAGATTGAAAAACTGTAAAAACAAAAACAAACTAAAACTGGTCCAATGAGTGACAGAGAGATGAAGGAAGAGTTTGAGTGGAGCTGAAATGGAAGAAACTCAACCGGGCTGCTCTCTGAGCCTTCATTTGACATCCTGACCTCATTAGTGGCGAGAGCAGCAGTCCCCTCCTTGGCACTGCAAGCTTATTAACTGGCCCCAAAGCTTCCTCCGGCACAGCGTAGATTACAGAGTGTGAACAAATTCTGTTGGACCTGAACTCCACCAACACAGCAGGAGATGATACCTTAAAGTTCATTAGCGAGACCCCGAGTGGTGTGAACCAAGACTCCTCCCTGTAGTTGTATTAGATATCATCCTGCAGACCTTTAATGATTAAACCCACGTTGAACTTCTTGTGGAGATATGTATTCATCATGTAGCCCTGTAGAGTGGAGGAAGAGCCAGAAGAAAAAAAAAATTGAGAAACAGAATGAAAAGTAAATTGGTTAATGATAAAATAAACTGCAGAGTGCTGGTTCTGGTTAGTGGAGCGCCTCTGTTCCATGTCATGGACACGGAGTCTGTGTTATTGTTACCGCCTGCTGGGGTTCAGCAATTGGAGGCTACTGTGGAGGATACTGGAACCTGGGGAGTGTAGTTTGGCCCGCTGCCACCATCTTACCTCATTATCTACCTTGTTTTTATTTCTCTTCTACGGTCAGTACTCGGCACTGTGTGTTTCTGCATGTTTTGATGCAAGTTTTCCCATATTCCATTTTTTTTTCATACCCAAGAAACTTATCACAGATCTGTCTTTAGTTTGTCTTCCTCTGGTTGTGTTCATGTGTAAACATGCACTTTAAAAGTGGCTTTACTTAAAGAAATCGAGGAAACCGATCATCTCAAAATGACCAAGTAAAGTGAACTAACAATTTTGAGTAACTAAAACTTTTTAGCTTGAATTTAAAAGTCTACTTCACTTGGTTTTTTCTGAGGAAGCGGTTTCCTGCCTTTTTTCAAGTAAGATCGACTATTAAAAGCACTTTATAACACTTGCGACATTCACCCATACACACACTGATGGCAAGGTGCCTACTGCACATCAGGAGCAATTTGGAGTTCAGTTTCTTGCTCAAGGACACTTTGACGTGCAGCTCAGCTCAGCCAGGGGGAGCCGGGATTCGAACCAGCGACCTTCCGATCACTAGACATCCCGCTCTTTATCCCTTAACTCCACTACATTTCAGAGGGAGTAATTGTGCACTGTAAATGTTAAAAGCTGACTTTACTTTTAAAAAAAAGTACTACTTCACTTGTTAATCATTTTTTTTCCAAGTAAAGTTTTTTTTCATACCACTTCAGCTTTAGCTGCTTTGTTACATTAAGCTTTTGCATACAAGGGTTAGTTACACACCAAGATAAACTTGTTTAAACTAATATATAATGTTTAAAAAAAGATTAAATATGATGCAGTGCATAGTGGGAGGTAACTAATTACATCTATTCAACAACATTTATTTGACAAGTTAAGTTACTAAAGCTGTGAGGCGCCTGAACTCACCCTCAACATTTCTCTGTGAATAGTTTATTCTTCTGACATGATTATTATTTATAAATCAGTCTGTGTAGTTTTGTTTCTTGTGTGTGTACAACTTTGAGAATTACAAACAGAGATGTCTTTACACAATCTTATATTGCAAAAGGACAAATAAACTGATCTTGAAACTTGAATTTTATACAATAAAGATGAAGCTATACACCAGTATTTGAACTAATTCAAATGAGCCCCACATTTACTAGCTGCAACATCACAGCTGGTAAAGCTCAGCGACTTCAAACCAATAATATGATATATACATTATTCTGAAGTAGATTAATCTGCCATATAAATGATTTTACTTGCGGTTCTTTAAGTATATTTTGATGCCAAAACTTTTGGACTTTTACTTGAGTAAAATTTTGACCACTGGAATATTTCTTCTCTGTTGTATTAGTTGTTTTCTTAAATAAATTATTTCAGTACTGCCTCCACCACTGGACAGTGTTACTAATTAAACAGTCAGTATGTAAAGCAGTAAAAATAAAGTATCCTTTTATACTTTCGGTACATTTGTCTGATAATACGTCTGTGCTGATAACTTTTCTCCTCGGGGGTTCAACTCGCAATTTTTATCTTTAAACACACAGATAAAAATGTAAATCACACACAAATCGACACAATTGTTTGCCATCTCCTGCCAGCACTCGACCCCATCAGCTTGAACAAAAATCTCACATGCCTCCAAATCGTCCCTTTTTGTGGTTGATCAAAACTTAACAGTCATCATCAGTGCTGTTGGCCAGCAGAGCTGTCTCCAAGCTCTCCATGTTCACTGAGACAACCAGAACATGTTTTAAATTACCACTGCGGATTAAAGCTGCGTAAGCATCAGTCCTTCCAAAAGTCCAGAATAATAGTGTGTCATGGGTAATATGTTCTCAATTCTAGCTTCATTTTCTGCCATTTTTTCAGATGTTTATTGGGAAAATGATTGTAATCAGGCCTTTCTGCATAAATTACCTAATACTACAGGGTATTCTGCAGCTTAACACAACAGCCTTGTAAACTGTTTAATCAGTTCAAAGACTATCCAGAGAAACTAGATTGAATGCATTCATTAACAAGTGTTGTCTTTCTTTATTTTGTGTTAGCAGTTTGTGTCGATCGAATGGTATTTTTTCCACATTCGGTTTGAATTAGTTGTGTCATTTTGACAGACAGGCTGTCGTTGGAGAGGATCTCTGCGTAAATCATTGCTGCTGGCTCAGACTGACTGAATGTAGGCACAGGTTCAGCAGTCATCGCACAAAAGATGTGTCTGTCGTGCTGCGTTGTGACATGTCCAAGCCTCGTGGGACTTGTTACGATGGCTCCTCCATCAAATTGGTTTCGTAATAAGCTTGCATAAATGGGAAAACAAGGACACACAAAGCGAACCAATTCCTCAAGATCACACAGATGTCAAGAGACTTTGATTAAGTTAGCTTTGACAAACACATTTCATGTATGTATAGTCTGCTACATATGGATACAATTACTCATACTGCAGCAACTTACTTACTGCATGTACCACTGTGATAAATTGTCAAAGTCATATTTAGTGTATCAATTCTTACAAATGTGCCTCAATCTGATTTCAACAGATTTGAAAAATGGTCTAAATTATTTCCAGATAGCTGCTTAATAAATTCAGTGCACACAGAAGCCTGCAACAAAACGTCAGGACTCGGCTGAGAGCATGCCGTGCCACCAGCCATCCTTCACTCAGTTTTTCAAAGTCCAGTCTTGGTCTGTCTAGTCTGCATGAAGCAGGGCACTCTTCCTGACTACATTACCCTACCTTGGTTAGGTTCCCAAAGCCTGTGAGACAGCTTGTGTGTCGCTGGCACGACAGGCCACATAAGTGCTTCTGTATCTACGAGTGTTAAAGAGTGCAAGACCAACCTCATTGGCCTGCTGGTCCCCATTACAACCCAGCACACTGAGGATGAGCAAGGGCATCAGATCGATGACTCACGGACACATTTCAGGTTGATGTTCATTTGTGCGTGTAATAAATGACTGTTGGTGAGAGTGTGTGTATGCCGATCTATTAAGGAAATGACTTGTTCAAACTCACATGTTTGTGGCCGCGAGCACGTTTATTTGTCTGTGTATGCTTCTTCCTCACATCATGTTGCACATACTCAGGGTTGCGTATGTGTTGGTGTGAGCATTTGTGTGTAGGTGCCAGTGAGTGGGAGTGCAGAGGGTGGAGGACTCTGAGAAGAGAGGACTGTGTGTCCCTCTGCTCATTAATACCATGTGGAGCTCTACGCAGCGGCGGACTGCTGCTGAGCTTCCTGGCAAAGACTTAGAATACAAATCAGCAGCAAACAACTGGTCTGAACTGGTCCTGCGAAACAGATAGAAGGATAAATATTTCAGGGGTTTAGATTTCGGAGCTGATACCACATGTTTCATAGCAATCCGTAACGGCCACGATACAATGTAAGTTAAACAAAAAGCCTGCTGAGTGTTCTGTGAGTGTTGGCTTGTGTGTTCTGAGTTAAATCTGTCATTGTGCTCCCTCCCCTCCGCCTCAACTTTGTTTTCAATAAAACATTTAATGGTTGTATTAATGTGATATTTTATTGCACCTCTGTTAAGCGGAGAGGTATGTAACCAACCTCAAGTTTCCTAGAGTCAACAGTGGACCTTGCTTTACAGAACTGAGGGAGGAAGGACTCATGCAAACCGAGACCTTACCTGTGATACGGAAAAATTATATTCTTAATGCCTGTCAACGGGTCAGATTCTGAGAATTACAACTACTTTTATGACAGAGGACTGAGGTTGAATTTAGGAGTCTCACAGCCGCCTGCAGAAAGAATCTGCTCTGTAGTCTGGTGGTACGGCAGCAACAACTGGCTTAAAATGTTACATCTTATGTCACAATTGCCTTGCTATTGAGCTATATCTTGATGACATAACATAACTAGGGGGTGTTGATAACTTCAATATAATCACTATTGCAGAGCAAATTTTTTCGCTGTAACCTGTGTTTGAACAGTAACGTTACTAAAACAAACTTTGTTTCACAAAAAAAATACCTGTAAAGAAATCTGTAATATTCCAGCAGCAGGGGGCACTAAAACATGCAGAAATTAAAATACAGTTTTTAGCTTTAATTTTACAACTAATTCAACGATATATTGTATATCTTTCTTTTGCTCACATTCAGAATAAAGCAAATGCTAGCCTGATCAAGACCTTTATGAAATGAGGTGGTGGTGCTCATACAGCTTTTGTCCACTTTGGCCACTAGAATCTACTTTAGCTGCTTCAAGGTACCAACGTTTTGATTTATTTTGTGATTTTAACCCCACTTCTCATCGTTACACATCATCTATCTCATAGACATCCCAACCCTTAACCCTAAACCCCACAAAAACACCAATGATTAACATCTCCCGGGAGCTGTAAAGTTCAAGGGAGGAGAGTTAATGTGGAGGCCGTACTGTAAGTCACCTTTACGAGTAGCAGAAGTGCTGAAGCACTGAACATCAGTCAAACCACCGCTAGTTCAAGTGCCTCTTCCATCCATAACCCTTCACTCTCTCTCTCCTCATTGGTCTCCATTGCACTTGACTGTGTGGTCATTGGCTGGTCAACTTAGGGTGGTCTGGGCCCATTGGCTGTTCTCTGTGGTCTATGGATGCTAGAAAACAGGAAATGAGGTTCCTCTCCTGCTGTGAGCTGTGCTGTAAACTCACAACAGCTGTGCAGGATCTTCCAACAAAAACACTGAGCCCCTGTACTACATCTTCGCCTCAGACCCCTGAAATCTGGTCCCCCCTCCTCTATGGGTGTTCATTCTCTTTTCTGCAAACCACACATTTTCATTCCCCTTATCTGCCACTCAGTCACAAATCCCCCCTCAAACTGCCATGCTCTCTTGCATTATGCCTCGCCCCCAGGCCCCATTATATCCTCCCCTGCTGCTCCCCATGATTCCCCCGCAGCCTAGCCCCCTGCTCTGCACTGCTGACTGCCCAACAGCGCTACACAGGAGTCCAGTAACTATAAAGCATGAGGCCTGCAGTTTAAAGCCTTGGATTAAGAGAGGAAGTAGGCATCCATTATTATACTTAAGAGTCAGTTTTGAAGAAATTGAATTTTTGAGCTGATTATGCTAAATTAAAAGTCAAGGGACCACCAAAGTCAGTTGGATTCATTCTCTTGGGGCCATGAATGTCTGTAGAGGCAATCTATCCAATAGTTGTTGCGATATTAAAGTCTGGACCAAAGTTAGGAACCGTCCAACAGACTTAAATTTCCCACTAGAATTGCTGAAAACATCTGAGAGTAGAATTTTAAATTGAACCTCCTTTGTGTGTTTCCTCTCAGGTCCCTGGAAGCCTTGGATCTGTCCTACAACCAGTTTACCTCCATGCCGCTCTATCTGCCTCGCCATCTCCGTAAACTGACCCTCCAACACAACAACATCAGTCACATCCCCTCCTTTGTGTTCCGTCACGTGCGGCCCGGCCTGCAGACCCTCCAGCTATCCCACAATGCCTTGGGCAATGAGGGACTAGAGCGGTTCTCTTTCGTTGGAACGTACCGTTCACTACATGAGCTCCTGCTGGACAACAATCATCTGAGGGACGTCCCGGGCTGCGTTCGACAGTTTAAGAACCTGAAGGTGCTGCGACTGGATAACAACCAGATCAGGTAGAGTCTCGCTTCCCGGGAAGTCAGTTTTTCAGAGTGACTTTCATAATGCAGGGATAAGCTAAGTGCTTGCCAGCATGTTACCCAATCCTACCCTAATACCATTAGCTCTGCTGGTGCAGCCCCTTTGGAATTACGCTAAGGAGCTTGGCTAAGAAGCCAAGAAGAATATTGTGGAACGTTCAGTGTCTTATGGAAATAAATGTATTCAAACATACTACAAAACTTCAGTACAGTCAATAAACAACTGTAGAGAAGTGTTAGAAGGACCTTTGATTTCCTGAATTGATGTAAGAACCAGACACAAACCTAAGCTGAAATGCATGTGGGAAGTTTTGTTTCAGAGTTCTCAACAAGAGTCTGCAGCCATACCATAACCACAGCCATGTTTTGAGCTAAATGCTAATGTTAGCATGTCAACATGCTCATAATGACAATGCTTATGCTGATGTGCAGCATGTACCATGTTTACCATTATGATGCTGCATGTTAATATTTTGTAATGGGCAAAAATTCAAGTCCTTTGAAGCAAGTCTTTCCGCTGCCATCAGGCAGTTATTTTGGGTTAACAAGACCACTTTCAATGGTCAACGGGTCATAAAAAAGGCTCAAAAAGTTTGTTGACTTTGCCCCATAATAAGGTTTAAAAGGTCTTTTATAAACACTTTTACAGCTCAATCCAGAGTTCTGCGTCATGACGCTGTCGGCTCATTCCACCAGAGCGGTTGAAGAAATGCGAGTTCAATGTCCGATCTTCAAATAACCTAAATTGTATTGGCAATCCTGTGCATTTAGCCTGATATACCTGTCTCCTCTGCTTATAAGTAGTTTTTCTGCAAACGTACCAAGTCGTTTGAAACTGTCATGAATCTGAATCTCAACTCTGCGCTCACGCAAGTGCAACCAAACAATTCTCTGATATGTTTCCCAGTTCTGCTGTGATAAAGCACATGATTGGCTTTTGGGGGTGAAGAGGCGGGATACGTGCCATCCCACCGCCATCTCTAGAATTTGGCCATCTTGAACCAAATTTCATGTCAATCCATTCAATTTTGGTCAAGACTTTTAATTCAAAACCTTCAAAACCATGTGAACCTTGTGGTGGAGAATACACATTGTTGTATGTCTAAAGTGTTTGCATATTGTGTTTGCAGGGTGTTGAGGAAGTGGGGAGTGTGCCACCCTCGTAATTCTGGCTCCACCTTGGCTTCGCTCCACTTGGAAAACAATCTGCTGGAGGTGGAGAGGATTCCTCCAAACGCCTTCACCTGTCTCGCTGATGCTCAGGGACTGGTCCTCTATCCACAGAAGGAACACAACTCATACAACCAATAGTCGAACACAAAAAAGACACGTACCCATAATATACGCATGTGCATCCTTGCTCATGATGACAGCCTCATGGGAAAAAAAAACATTATCATGTAGTCGGCTTAGTGAGTCATCATCTCACTATCATTTTATCATCTCAAATCCCATCATTTTCTCTCACATCTTGTCTTTGATAAAAAAAAAAAATTACTCTGTTTTTATATGGATTAAATCAATTTGTAATTTACACGGTAATGGAGCTAATGTTTTGATTCTGGTGGATGTGTGAAAGGATTAGGATCCAGATCTGCTTGAAACACTGGTTCTAATCCATCTTTTTCATTAAAGTAATTTGTTTGAGAAAAAAAGAAGACTGAAATGGATTAACTCATGTTTCTCGTCTACGTCTGGGGGCAGCAGGAGG
>OMLP01046584.1:2667-41028 GCA_900302685.1 Spondyliosoma cantharus
ATATTATTATTATTATTATTATTATATTCAATATATTTTGAGCCAATATTCCGTTCCGTTTTCTATTCCGCTTTTTCCCTCACGGGGTTGCGGTGATGTTGCCCCCTTTTTCAGGGGGATTACTGGAGCCTATCCCAGTTACTTGATGAGCGAATGCCAGGGTACACCCCTGAATGAATCGCCAGCTCATTGCCAATATGTTTTGTATTATTTTGTAGATTATTGTCAAAATATACACTCCCATTGTCCATTTAAAAATTTCTAAGATGTTTCTTTATTCTTAGACCAGGGATTCCCTTCGGTGATTGGTCATTTCTATGCCGTTTATGGCACATAGTACTGTCATAATTGAGCTCTGAGAGTGACACTTAAGATTCAGTCCTACACTCTCAGCGAAGAATTTTTTTACTCATAAGTCAATTCTTAGCAGGGTTCTTAGGAGTAATCCTAAAAAGCTTGATGAATACGTGCCCAGATATTCTGCATTTTTCTCATTATCGAAAAAAGTGCTGTTTTGTTTTTATCTTTATCTATATAATTACCAGTAAAATACATTAATGTTAAATGAGCTACTCTGGCTTTGATGCAGCATTCTGCATGATAACTATTAACTAAAGTTATCAAATAAATGTAGTGGAATAAAACTTACAAAATGTATGTCTCAAGTATGTAGTGGGGTGGGAGCAAAGCAGCAGAAAATAGAAATGCTCAAGTGAAGTTAAGTGCTTGAGTAAATGTCTCCACCACTGCTCCACAACATTTTAAGGTTAACTGACAATAGTAAGATGTCACATTTTGCCTTTCAGACATTACTAAGGGCAAAAGACAATGAGGTGCAGTATCTTAAAAAAGAAATCAGCTGTCTACAGAATGAAGTTCAGTCTCTTACCAAGGTACGTTTCATGATCTGATCTCCTATATTATCTAAATAATACACTGTACCTTTACAACTTGGACTTTCCTTTTTGATCTAACCTTTACTTTAGGAGAAGGAAGCAGCTTATGAGCGTTACAAGGTGGCGTATGTAGAGCTGAATGAAATGAGGGGGCGTAGCCAGTTGGAGAGGGGCTCCCTCAACGAACACTTGAGACTGGCCAACGCTGTACTGCAGGAGGGAGCGAGGCAGACCTGACCAATAAGGACAACTGTTTAGAAACCTACCATGAATAACAGAGACATCAAGCCAATATAAAGTATTTGTTGACATGACTGGATATCACTATTGTGTACTTGGAAACCACCATGCAAAGACTGATCATATTCAATAACAACAAGTGTTTATTCATGTGTAATCAACTCTGTTTATTGAGTGACAGACACAAACATGCAAACAAGAGTGAGGGCATAACCTATTTTTGCTAGCCTCACATGATATGGCATTTCAATAAATGAATTTAATGTAAACAACATAAACAGCAGAGAAGAGAGGAAGGAGATGGGTGGAGATCAAGGATTTGGTAGTCAAATTGTCCCATCTTCTCCGCCTTCCTTGTGCTGGCTAGTATTCACTCTGTTGAGGTAAATAAAAAAACAGTTCATCAGCTTTCTACAGTTACCAGTTGTCTTGATTGCAAACATGCCACAAACTACATGTTTTGAAATGGAGCTGACACACCCTTTACACAAGATCAGGCATGAAAGAGGTTGGCGCAACAGTGTTAAAAGGTTAAATAGGGCATTGCTAATGTACACTTTGACTTTACCTTTTATTTTCTGTCATTAGCTCAATCATCGTCGTCGTCGTCCTCAGGGACAAAGATGTCATGCTCCTCCAAGAGAGCGGCAAAGTTCTTGCTGATCAGAGTTCCCACATACAGGAAAGGCACCACCACTATTGTCATACGGATAAGGCCAAACGGTGTCTGGAAAACACAAGGAGGAATTGTCAAGTGGCATGAACTTTAGTTTACTTTGAGTGTATTCAAGGGAGGAGACACATGGACTGTTCAGATTACTTAAAATATTCAATATAAATCTCCCCTCATTTTGCTCTAAATTATTTTAGTCCAGATTTGTGATTATGAGCAAATGTTTCAACAGAAGCTAAATACAAATGGAATCTTCACATAGACTATAGCAGAGCCAACCATGTCTGGCCGCCGCCATGCAGCCGGATCCGGAAGCCCTTAACAAAAAACTAAATTTGTTGGCAGCAGACCACAAAGGTTGTGTTCTGCATTCACATACATTTTCAGGTTCAATCATGTGATTATCTTCTATCATAGGAAATAATTGTTTTAATATTACATGTTTAAATTAAAACACAATAGCTACAGACATGATGGG
Organism: Spondyliosoma cantharus; assembly: GCA_900302685.1. NCBI lineage: Eukaryota > Metazoa > Chordata > Actinopteri > Spariformes > Sparidae > Spondyliosoma > Spondyliosoma cantharus. The sequence continues at coordinate 4,955 of OMLP01046584.1, forward strand.
GGCCTCATGGTGGGTCCTGCTTTACTACCCTATCAATTTAAACTCTAGTTTCTAATCTAGTTAAAAAAAAACTAAAAAAAAAAAAAAAACTTCATTATCTCAATACTTATTCTTCATTGTTTTTTCTTAAACTTAACCAACAGTTAATCTTGAAAAGGTATTATTTCATCAGAGCAATAAAGAAAAACGTTGGGAGGATTGGGGTGTTATTTGGGGCCCATTTATCTTATTTTTGCCCTGTAGCACGACAGTAGGTTGATCCTGCCATGAGTTAAGCTTTTTGGACAACATATTTATTACAATTTGGACCTTGGCTATGGCCTTGAGAGGGATTTTTCTGTTTTGTTCCAGTTATACTGTACTGTCCGAGAAAAGATTGTGAACTTGACCCACACATTTAAACAATTTCCCCCCGGGAATCAATATAGTATTCTGATTCTGATTCTGATTCTGACATCAGAAACACTCCCTTGGATTAAGACATTCAGATGTTAGGAAAGCTTCCCCTACAGCCAACTGTGTACGCGCTGTTCATTTGTAAATTAATTCAATCGCGTTGGATAGTTACAGTATTAAAAAGGAGGAGCTTAGTTAAATATGAACATATACCCTTCATTTTCCTCGACCTTTCTTGACAACCATGCACTCCAAGATGTCTAACGTTTGCGCCATTTAGTTACATGCCACGCAAAACAATTGATCACAAAATAATCCTCTAATTATACATTATTTCAAGTGCTTTTGTAAATCTACACTTTAATCCCAAATCTGATATGAATTGGCTATACCAGAGCTAATAAAGTACTTCCTGAAAGTACCTTTAGCTTCGTGTAAACATACGCTTATTGGCTGACTTGACTGCAACTGCTCGTATCCTGCATTTCTATTCGCCACAGTTTGTGTCAATCCAGTGACAAGTCCCGCCTACGATGTGACTCATATTTCATATCGGTTTTCACTCGGTAACCGAGGCAGAAAGAAACTCACTTTATCCGGTTTAGGTAAGACTGCCCCCGATGGCGTTGATACTGCCGTCCTGCTTTGAGTCGCCCTGGATATGTTTGATGTTTTCAAGCCGGTGTTACGGCTCATAACCCCCATATTTTGGGTAGAAAGGCGCAGTGGGAGCCGCAGTAGCCTCGTCGCCATTTTTCCAGTATATCTACTGGGTGGGACGTCTCTGTGGCTGGACTGGGATGCCTTTTATGGGCGTGTCTTGACGGTTGACGTGAAAACACCAGCAGTAACGCAACATTTTGATGCATCAATTACATTAATTAAATATTTCAAATTAAACTGTGTTGTGTAGCCAAGAGATTTTACGTCAAATGTACGTAGACTTAGCCTGACAACGACCACTGACGTCCCCAGATGCTGTGTAATGTATTTAATTCTCACAAATTAAAAATGAAAATGCTTTTCTGAAACCATCTATTTACAAAAAAGAACAACAAGTCACTACGACATAAAACACAGTGACAGCGTCATCAACCTAGTCTATTTGAAGTTCATTTTGAATTTTAAGTTTAATTTTGTTCTTCAAACGTTAAATTGAGGGGTTATATTTACAAGGATAGTATAACCTCTGAGCCAGATTAGTGTATGTTAAATTTACCCAGTATGATCTGATTTAACTTGATACCCTAAAGGTTCAATTTGGCCTGCTAGATGTTTGGTTCTTTTTTTAGCAAAAACAACCACAACATAAAGAAATAAATATATATATATTTTTAAAGATATGTTTATGCTGTTTCATTTTTGTATGTGTAAAAACGCTTTGTAAATATTTAGGATCCGTAATTATTTATTATTTTTCATAACCTGACGATAGCAGACAGAGAGACATTTTGCACAGAAGTCAGTATATTACGTGGATAGAAGTGGGTCTACCATTCTGCAACTTGAAAATACAATATGTGCTTGATTTTGAACTTCCAACGGAAAAGGTTTCAGTAAATTCTGAAATGATGATATCACTAACCACATCTGTTTATCAATTGACCAACCTACAGAATTGTAGAAATCTACCGGCAAATCGTTAAGGAATTTGACAACAGCTTTTGTTATAATTAAACATTTAGAACAGTGTAATAAATGTGGGGAACGCGTTCAAACACTTAGGATTTTTACACATCGTACAATTGAATTTGTTTTATAATAATATATATTTGTAATAATAAAACAATAAGTTAGAAAATTCAAATTATTTACTTCCTGACATTTTGATCTTTAAGTGAAACGTCACCAAACCGACAAGCGCGCGAGGCTGCAGCACTTCCTCGAAGCGGAGGCACGAGAGCGCGCTCCGCGGTGACGCGCACGGAGGGGAAGTGGAGAGACGGAAGGACGGACGTTGAATAAACTTGCCAACTTCTAGCTAACTGGCTAGAAATACAGTTAGAGAATATGTTACAGAATAACTGCTTGCTTATTTCGATACAGATTTAGTTAGCTAACTAAACGCCCTGTCTACATTCAGTCACCTACCTCTCAACTCGACACACGACCAGGGGACTCCAGCAGTTTTCAAACAGACGTTGCACTTGCTCATCCGACCCGAAGTCATCAACCGTGACAAAGTCACATTTAGCTGTGTTTAAAGTGCTCTGATAACCAGACAATTGGTCTAACGCTACACACAATCAGCTCGCTGGCTCGGCGGGAGTCGAGCTTTTTCTCCTTGTGGCAAAAGTTGTCCGCGGTTGTCGTGGTGGTGGTGGAGCCGACGAGGCCTGCAGTCGAGGAGGCTGCATGTGTGAGGACCGAAGCTGGCGAGGAGTGACTCACACAACGTTAGCTGAACACTCAGAAACATGTCGGCCCAGGCACAGATGCGAGCGATGCTGGACCAGCTCATGGGGACGGGGAGAGACGGTGAGCTCAACTGGCTGTGGGTGAGATCGGCGTCTGATTTGACCAAGACAGGAGTTTGTGTTGTTGCTAGCATTAGCCGGAAAGCTAACCAATCCTCCAGACAGTGAGGCACGCTTTGCAACCCAAGCTAGCCAACATGAGGATAGCCAGCCGACTAGCTACCTGTTGTTTTTGAGTTTGACTTCACATGACAAGTTAAAATGTTGCGAACATATACAACAAACAACACATTAATAGCAGGTTAGCATGCAGCTTTGTCATGGTCATTATGTTGTTTTCTCCGTGCTACCAGACTATGTCATGTTATCAGACACTATCTGAGCAGCTAACTTCAGGTGTTACCAGTAATGTTACAGATGTGTTACTTATTCATCGGAAGTCTGCACGATTTACTACTCGTTGATCTATTTAGGACTGGCTGGGTTAAATTACAAGCCTTTCATGTCTGTCTCTTGTTCTGGTTTTCTGTTTTTAGGAGATTCCATGAGGCAGAGAATCAAATTCACAGATGAGCGGGTCTGCAAAAGTCACCTCTTGGATTCATGTCCTCATGACATCCTGTCTGGCACCGTGAGTATAATGTTTATACACGCACACCTGTACAGGGCATTATCATGTACCAAATAGGCTTTAGCTATAAAGTAGAAGGATAGATGCTGTCATTAGTTCTGGAGGTGATACAATGAATATAAGCCTAAAGTGCCGATGTCACTCTTTGTTTAGGGAATGTACATTTATAATAATGATAACAACAATAACAGCAACACCTCATTTATATAGCTCCTTTTTAAAACAGAGTTTACAAATTGCTTTGAGAATCCAGAAAATGCAGGAAACTCAGGAAGACATTACTACATAATAAACACTCAATAGTCAAGCCAAACACAAGGAAGCCTCGTCGAAGGTGAATTAAAACGAGAAGACAGGACAGAAAATGTAAAAACATAGAAAGTCAATATGAGCCATTAAAAGTGAAAGGTATAAAAGTGATACAACAGGCAAAATCAAAGAATAAGAGAGAGAAAAATGTCATGCATAAAATTGAAATAAATTAAAGGGTAGAATCAATAAAGGACAGTAGGAAGATTATTTCTGCAGAGGATTGGCCTGGGAGAGTGTATGAACATCCATGATTTGGCTCTCAGAGCAGACTACGAGATTGCCCTTATATTGTACGAGCGGTGTAGGACTGATCTTTTTGTACACTGTCGAGAAGCTACTTTTCATCTGACCCTCATGCAGGTATATCCCAGTCTTACAATCAGATTGAAGGCAAAAAGCCCAGGAATTAAAAGGTAGCTGCAGTACAAGCCTGACGTAGCATCACAAGGAATGGTACTGACAACTTATATTTCAGTGATGTACTTTTGCCAATCTTTGCCTGTAAACAACTGAATGTAGCTTTCAACTTCAATTACGTTATGTAAACTGGAAGGCAAATTGAAAGAAGAGATTAAATGAATAGTTCCAACACAATGCCTCTGATGTGAATGTAAACACCCTCAAATCATAACTGAGAGTCAGCACTATAACATCGAATCACTATTTATTTTCCATTAAACTATACAGGAGTACAAAACCGACGAACAAAATTTACTTCACAATCAGACAGAAAATCTGAGAAAGCAATGCAGTCATACCTGCAGCACTGTAACTCAAAAGATATCTCATTTACAGACCCTAATATGATGTAATTTAAATGCTAAGACATGCAAGACATTATAGCATGTTAACATAAGGGAATTATTGTCATGGGAATATCCAGATGAGCGAAATGATGAAGCACACAAACACAATACTTGGATGTCTTTCTGATTTCTGCAGAGGATGGACCTGGGAGAGTGTATGAAAGTCCATGACTTGGCCCTCAGAGCAGACTACGAGATTGCCTCTAAGGAGCAGGAGTACTTCTTCGAACTTGATGTGAGTCAAACGCATACACTGTAACAGCCAATCATGTATGGCTTTTGAAAAAATGTTTGTTGTTTACTGTGATTTCACTGTGAACACTGAGTGATAGAGAAATCTTAATATCATAAAGAAAGTCCAAAGTCAACACTTGGCAAGAGTTCAATGTCCACATAAAAATGGGGTTTGACAAAAAATTCATTCTGGCCGCCAAAACAGGGGGAACACAGGGTCAGTAGTCCTTGGAGCTGGGTCATGACAGGGGCAAGCATGATTGAGGGTCTTGGACGATCATGATTAATGTCAGCCTTGCTGATCGCCAGCCAACAAGATCTTGAGTCACTGTGAATGTTGAGCTTAAATCTCTGGGTCCTCTTTAATAATGATAAAGTTTTTTGTTTATCTATAAGATACGGTGCCTTTGTCACAAATGTTCAACAGCCACATTTTAGGTATTTTGCGAAACAATGTGTGTATATTGAACAATCCCATCCCAATGTTTTACTGGCATCAGCCTCAAAGATTGAGCATTGGTGGGGCTCTATTATAAACCACTGTGCAGTGTTTCAACACTCAGATTTATAACTCAAGCTGGACTTCATGGATCATATTTCATCTTCTCACCCATACTTAAAACAACACCAACGCAGCACCTTGTTTTTTTCCTCACACTTTTATTTTCAGTCTCAGTAGCTGATAATTCCAATGGTGCATATCCTCCTCTGTCCATTGTGGAGATCACCAGATAATCTAAAACTTGTTACAATATCTAATCGATCATTACCACCCTAAATCCATCTTTTGCCAAGTTTAAAGTTATTCAGACGAACAAGGCTGGTTTCATGACAAACTAAGGATAATCAGGTTGGATGATGGTAAATTAATTCAGACTGTAAAAGTGACATGACATCTCCTCTGTGGTTCACCTGATGATGGGATAATTATAGAAGTTGGGCTGAAAATTTAAACTGATGACTACAACTTGACTAGACCAAGAGTCTGGTCTAGTCAAGTTGGAGTCATCAGTTTAAATTTTCAGCTTAGAGACACACTCTGACTTTCTGCTTGTGTTACTCTCATTTCCAAAATCTTTTTTGATTTAAGATTGATTTAGTACAGTTTAACATTGTAAACTTTCTTTTCCCACCAGAGACGTTGGTGTACATTTTACACCCACAAATTTCATTTATCCCATGTATTTATGTATTTTCTCGCAGGCTGCAGAGCACCTTCAGTCTTTCATTGCTGACTGTGACCGCAGGACCGAGCTGGCAAAGAAGAGACTAGCCGAGACGCAGGATGAGATCAGCGCTGAAGTAGCTGCAAAGGTGATAAACTCACTGTTGCCACTGCTAGTGGGATCGTTATCAGATCTTTATGAATGCTTCGTAACAGGATAATTGATCTCCTAGGAAAATTAAGATTTGCACCATCTTCTTATCAAGAGTCTTTGCAAAGAAATGTTTTTAAAAGCTTAGAGCTCATTTGTTTGTCTCTTTTTTTCCTGCAATGAAAAGGCTGAACGTGTTCACGAGCTGAATGAAGAGATTGGGAAGATGCTTGCCCGGGCCGAGCAGCTCGGGGGCGAGGGGAACGTAGACGAGGCCCAACAATTGCTGGAAATGGTGGAGAAGACTCGGGGTTTGAAAAAAGAAGCAGAGGTCAGAACTTAAATAACTGCTTTGTTGTGACTAGTTTATTATAAGATATTTTTATCAATCAACCAACTAGATCTACAGTATTATCAGGTTACAGAAATTGATTTCTCAAAATTCACAATGACAGAATTCAGGAAGAGGAAACTGAATTGATTCTCCTTCTGTAATGTCTAAATTTAGAGTCAACAATGGTTTTGATGGGTCTCATAGTTCCCAGAATAGCTGACACTCTATAATGCAGGCTTGGTGAAAAACAAATTTAAATCTTTTAATGGTGTGTCTTGAGTTTATTTGCTCCAGCTTCACATTCTCATAACCTTTGTTCTTGCAGGATGTGTACAGGAACTCAATGCCAGCCTCAAGCTTTCAACAACAAAAACTACGGGTGTGTGAGGTGTGCTCTGCCTACTTGGGTCTTCACGACAACGATCGTCGTCTGGCTGACCACTTTGGGGGCAAACTGCACCTCGGCTTCATTGAAATCCGGGAGAAGCTTGACAAGCTACGGGTATGGGCTGCTTTGTAACAGGCATTCACTGAACTACTTAAACTTGCATGACATTTTTACGATACATTAACTGTATTGTACTTAACTTTGTTTCATACAGAAAGCAGTTGTAGAGAAACAAGAAAGAATGCGAATGAGAAGACGAGAGGAACGCGAAAGAGAAGATGAAAGAGAGCGCGAGTGGGAGCTGGAGCGGGAGCGAGAACGAGAGCGGGAAAGAGAACGCGAGAGGGAGCGAGAGTGGGAGAGAGAACGAGACAGGGAGAGAGAGCGTAGGAGGTAAGAAACAGTCTGACTTGGACTGATACTGAGTTCAAATAAAAAGTTTGGTGTCATCTGGAAACTGATTCGTCTTTCTGTCTTAGGTCAAGATCTAGAAGTGGTGAGCGATACAGGTATGTCTGCTTTGACCAGAACCGCTTCATACATTTAGTCTTGTGTTTAGTCATGTAGTCATGTAGTCATGTGAGTGATTTATAATTTCACAAATACACAGACTCGGGTCCATACTCGTAAATGAAGATTTTTAATATTATTTGTGTAAATTCCACACAAAACTGGTATGTAGCGAGTGTCTATTGTTTGGCCACTTGTGTGTCCCGATGTCGTTAACGTATGAAGTATTTTTTAGCATTAGCCAAATACAAACACAGGAGCGTAATGGTACACAAAGACGATGATGTGACATTTGTTTGGGTCTGTACCAAACAAACATGTTTTCTTATATCTGGAGAACAAAATCTGTGGGCCGTCTTGGCTGCATTACAGTGCTTGATGTTAATACCGTTTGTCCCACATTTAACCTACAATTTAGCTTCTTGTGATGTGGGTATTGCACTTGGCCATATCATAATAATTTTCTATCAGTGTCCAGCCCTAGTCACGAGACAAGATGCCTCAGGATGTTTCAGCGTTAAAGTATCTGATCTCTAGCGTAAAGTATTGACGCCTACCTGTTTTTTGTTCTTCATTTTTATTTAAACTTTTATTTTCCCTGTGAAACCGTTTGTAGGGATGGAGGCAGTTCGTCCTCCCATCGTTCAAGACGCCATCGCTCCTCTCATTCTAGAGAAGAAGGTGGAGACCGGGATCGTGAGAGAGAGAGGAAACATAGACACAAGGAAAGACATCGCTCACGCTCCCACTCTCACAGGCACAAAAGGAAGAGGTGTGGCTTTTTAAAGCATCAAACTTCATAAAGCATCATTAGGATATGACAATTCAGTATCTTAACTACATACAGTAAAATAATCACATAAAAATGTGACAAATGAATCAGTAATGTAAATAATTGTAGTTCAGCTCTTACACCCAATCTAATCTGACTTAAGAACCATCCTTCTACATGTGGACAATAACCATTTATAGTTTTTCATCTCTTAAGCAAAACCAGATTTAAGGACATTAGGTCCTCAATCTTGTGCTGGGAATTTATTTCCCTTGATCTTTTTAATCTGTTGCTTTTCTCAGGTCCTCCAGAGAAAGAACATCTCACACCCGTGAAAGAGAAGGCTCACCTACCCAGGAGAAATGTGGAGAGGGGTGGCGTGATGACAAGGCGGAGTTCAGAGACTGGGAGGACAGGGAGAGGTCCCCCTGTGCGGACACAGCCAAGGGCAGGGAACGAGAGAGATCCCTGTCATGCGAGCGGGACCGACGCTCCAGCTCTGAGGAGCGAGAGTCCGGCGAGATATGAACAGGAGGAAGTCTTTGGATATAATGTTTAGCAAAAGGAGCATGGAGAGATGAGTGTGTGTTGGTGCGAGTGTGTGTGTGTCGGCTTTGTATGTGTGTTCATGTTAAAAGTGGGACATGTACATTAGCAGGGGTGGACAGTGGAAACTTAACTTTTGGGATTGGGGATAAGCCTGAGTGGTGGCGGTCAATGAACACGCAAACCATCTTTTATAATAGTGAGGCTAGTGGAAGCAGTACAGTCATTTTTTATGCCATCTTGTCAATCTTATGTACAGTCATTGATTCTGAGTTATTTTGACAGTGGTGAGGGATGAGTGAGTGAAGAGACAGCAGCCTTATTTGAGTGTTTTTCATTTCGCTCATTATTTGCTGTTATTTTTTTATCAGTAGTTGGACCCTAAATGTTAATACTGTTTTTCTGGTTCCATTACGAATCGAGCAGTAGATTCATTTACACGGGTTGGACTCGTTAATGTGGCATAACCGTTGCAGTAATGTTGGAAATGAGCTGTGAATGACTGAAGGCACTTCTGATGTTTGTGTTTTATTCGCTGCCTTCACGCCATAACAATCTTGTTTGGAAAATCTGATAGGCTACACTTCCTTGAGCCTTCTCTTAATCCAGGATGCAGTGATTGAAAATAAACTCCACACGTCCCCCTGCAAGAAGTCCTCCACATATTTCCACCTAAGTTCCTGACATGTTGAATGCATATAGATGATGTGCATCTTTGCATACTGACACTCAAAGGCCCAGGGACTTGTGTCCTGTTTGCTGTGATACAACCTGGATGTACTGGGGAAATCTACTTTGCTGTGCCACCATTAAGAGAATAAAATTTTCTGCTTCGATTCAAATAGATTGTGTTTATACATATTTCTCTTTAACTTCACTTGTTTATGCATACATTTAATTACATTAAAACACATTAACATTAATGTAAAATCAGGCGGCACGTTACATTTGAGACACAACAAAAACATTGAGAGTTTCTGCTATGGCCCAAGTAACAGTTTTTCCTCCTCAAACATTATTGACACAATTTCCATTATCAGGATATTTGTGAATCAGGATAATCGTCACAAGTGACTTGAAAAAGCTGTCTAGATCAACACCCATAGCCCTTTATTGATTTCAGGATTTATTTTGAAATGGTAGCCCACATTTTTCAACTAATTACAAAATCGTAACCCTTTAAACATGGCCAAAGGCTCTGCTTGCCCATCGTAACCGCCACAAAAAAGTTCATTTTGATTTGTGGGAATGTTCTATTTATTTATTTTTCATTGATGAATTATGTGTGACTTCTCTGTGATGGAATAAAAAAGATACATTCCAGTATGTTTTAGTGCCACGTCAAGAGAAAAAACAATTCACACAAAAATGGATATTCAGCCATTAATCGACTTCACATCAACATGAGAGAAGATTTGTAGACCACAAAACATTTATGGGATTCACAGGAAAACAGTGTTGCAGCATTCTCCAAAACAACTAAAGTAGATGGAGACTTGTTTTAAACAGTAAAAAAAAAAAAACAGGGAACACAAAGAAAATGGTTCCATGCAGTTTGAGCTTGAAATCCCAAATTAAAATGGAATGACATTATTCATACCTCCTGCAAGCGGTGGTGCTCTCTAATGCTTTTACCTTAGCAGCTACAGTGAATTTGGCTTTAAAAAGTGTCTAAAAAGCGTTTTTCTAAATCGGTTTGGTTTACAGAGGCTTTGAAGACACAGGAACAACTTTATGGAGCCATTTTTCTGTTGTTTTTCTTACATTTCAAAATCCCCCTTCTACTTGAGTCGTTCACAACACTGCTGCAACACTGTGAAGCTCCAAAAATGTTTTGTCGACAACAAAACTTTACCCAGCTTCCCATCAACATGAGGTGTAGTAGATGACAGAATTTCCTTTTTTGAGTGAATGTATCCTTTAAGCATATTTGAATAATTATTGGGATAATATGGTGAATTGCAATTATTTTAATCTGGATAATTGGGATTTTAAATTGTCCCATGCCTAATTGACGAAACCCATAAGCTACACAAACATTTCATACACATGGTTTTAAAAAAATATATTAAAAATGTTTGTTTTGTTTTTTTCCTTTAATCCTCGCGATTAGAAATTATACTACAATATTTTTTTCAATGATTTTTTTAATTGGTTTAGCTTGGTGAAAAATTGTCCCGATATAGGCGAGGTGTTCATCTACCTGCCCTGCCGAAGTGTCATTAAGTCAGAATTATTCCCTGCTGCTGTGACTCGTTTGCATCTGATTCTTGCCTTCAAAACTGCTGCACTCAAATCATAAATTCCTGATAACAGCGGTTTGCACAATCTGTACTTGCAAAAAGATCACGAGGGGTCAATCACAGAACACCGATCTGCCTGTAGGTGGCAGGAAGTAACTTCATATTAAAGGAAAACGTCATGCCGTCAACTGCACGGAAGACGTCATGGCGTCAGACGCACGTTCGGAAAAGAAGCGCGAGTAAACATAAGTTGACTAGAAGCTCAACGGTGGATTTATGATTTAATTCATGTTACTGGGGAGGGTTAGAAGTGTTTAAATCGGGATGGCGTTGTTGAAGCCATTTAGTAAGCTGCCGTGTTTGAATACAGCGAACATCTTGGTGAGTTTGCGTTTCATTAGCTTTAATCATAGACAGCTACAGACACAACATGACATTACCTTAGTTAGCGAGCCTCATTAAAGATAAAGCACCGTTTAACGTTACGGTGTGTATGTAAAAGCTGGGTCACATCTAGCAGTTGACTAGCAGTCAAGTTAAAGTGTTTTAAGTTGAGCCAGTTTATAGCTCAATCGTCAGTGTAACGTTAGTGTCTTGTTCCCTTGATCTTGTACTTCCTACCAGTAATAAAGACTTACTATTACCCAACCAAAGCACATTTAACTTGTACTTGTGCTGACACAATGATGAACGGCAGGTTAATATACTTTATCGCACGCCAAGCTCACCCTTCCCGGCTCAAAGTTTCAATACAAAAGCATCACAATATCATTCACATGCTCACCAGTCGGTGGGTCCCAACCCGGGGGTCAGGACCCCTCTCCATCATAAGTCTGGATGGGAAGTGTAACCTCTTCAAGACTATAACAATCTCTAAAAACAATATTTATGGTCGCATGTTCAGGGTATCAAGAATGAACTGCAAGAACTCCAGAGTTTATTTACAATAAATCGTATCAAAGCTGTGGATAATTAAAACACCACTGTGTAGAGTCAAAGGTATTACATTCAGATTTTCACAAGGTAGATAGAATTACACTCATTTTGAATAAAAATCAAAGAATGGATTTGTAAGAGTGGCTATTTTCAGAGGGTCGAGTTATTGATCAATGGGTACCACAGGTACAACATTTGTTTGTTACGTGATCCCAGTGACATCTGATAACTTTTCTGGTTATACTAATACATTATAGCTAAAGAACTTAGAAGAAGTTATTCCTTACTTCATTGTAAACTCTGCAGGAGAGTACCAGCACCCTCAGTGCTTGAGTGAATTTGAGCTACTTTACTTTCCATATTTCCATGTTTTGCACTGACTCCGAATGTTTTTTCTGCAGCTGGTGGAGAGCGAGGAACAGTTTCAGCAGAGTTTAGCTGACACTCTGGTGGAGGAGACTTCTTTCACTGTGAATGTGTGAGTACTGCTCCATCACATTAAACTGCCGAAGTCAGCTGTCCTTTGCAGGAGACAGTCATTAGGTGCACAACTGGAAACACCATCTGCTATTCTGTTACTGGAACTAGACCTGATTTGTATTATTGATTTTTTTAATATTCTCTTTAACCTATACAACGGCACCAAATTCCTAAAGTTTGATTTTTGCTAATTACATCCATCCCATATGATGGGCAAACAGAATTACCACCTGTGATTATGATTGTATCAGTGATCATGCTCACACTGACATTAACCATGTTAATTGTTTCAATCAGGAGACTAGCCAAGAGCCTGCCTCTGCCCATGGAAAATGAGGAGAGTCGTCCAAGGATAGACCTGGTGGTGTTCATCATCAACCTCACCTCAGAGCTCAGGTATCTTTTAAATCCTCAACAGAATGCCTTTAATATAATAAATACTTGTATTGTAGTTTTGGTTTGTCTGACTGAGACTTAATTAAATGTATATGTTGTTCTGAAATAAGCATGTTGATGAAGGTTCTCCGTCATGGTAATTCTAAGTGCTGTATCGTAGGCAAGAGACTCTGTGTGGGAGTGTCCTTACAGAGTCATTCAGAATGTGTGTGAGCCCCGGACGCGTGGACATGTGTGAGCTCTGATGAGAGTTACATAGTTGTTAGGGCCACTTGTGGGTCGTTGACATGAAAGCTGGTTGGGCCAACGACCCACAAGTTGCCCTTACGACTCTACACCAAATTACAACAGTGCACTGAAACAGTAAACTTCACTGGGACCTATATGTCTTTGTTAGGCCAATGCCAGCCAATAATATCATCCAACCGATATATTAGTCAACTTTTTAAGAAGAATATGAAAATTGACACTTGTCAAGCCGTGAAACCACTCACCTTTACAAATCAGAACTCGCTAACGATGGCACTGCCCTCGAATGTGGAAGAACTACTGATTTGTTTAGCATGGTTTGTGTGTCTTTTATTAATTACTGTGCTCTCCAATTATTCATAATAATATTATTCACTATTCAATATGTGGCTTGTGTTATTTGTTTTGTCGTAGTTTCCAATCAGCAGAAGCGTCCTTGAAAAATTTGGACCCTGGATATTTCCTCGGAAAAGTCTGCTTCATGGTCACTAATGGTATGTCAATGGGTTAAATTCTGTAAGAGTTTGTTTTCTGTCCTCAGGTCTGTGAATCACATAAAGGAGGTCAAAACAGGAGCAAGGAGGATTAAATGGAGCAGGAATGGTCAAAGATGGACCATTTTCACTCTTTATATACCTCATCCCATCCTTTATTGTTGTGAAATGACTCACTTATAGCTCAGCCCTTTCTGTATGTCTCTTTCTGACTGGCTGCCCTCTTGTGCATCCGTCTCTCTTAGCTCGTAACACTTCAGTTCCCACAGAGCGCCTGGACGCTGTCAGGAAGCTGGCCGCATCGCTCCACTGCCCCATGTTGTTTGCAGAGGATCAGGTTCGTGTCAATTCTTGCCACAAACTTTGTAGACAGTTTAAACCAGAGACATAACTTCACAGCAAACTCATGAGAACCACAAATGTAGCTTGAGGGCAAGCCATAGATTTTTGCTATTGATGTCCAAAGTCAGACAGGGAAACTTGAATAACAAACAAAGAAATTCCAACATGAGCCCCCTCTATTAAGAGGCCTTACATATTTCTCCTGTGCTTACAAAGACAGTAATGTTAGATATCTGGGCTGCAGCTTATGATCTTTGTCATTTTCTGTCGGTCATTTCCTCGATCTATTGTTTTGTCTGTAAAAAAAGAAATTGGTCCAAAGATTCATTTTCCTATCGTGTTTAGGGAAGAAAAGCATCAAATTGTCACATTAGAGAAGCAGTACATTTTAGGCTTTTTTCTGCTTATGATGACTAAAGTGAAAGTGTGCCTGTAGAAAGGATCAAAACTGTAGTGATTTTCTGTTGATTGATTTAATCATTGCAAGCTTATCAGGTTTAAAATATTTTGTATCCGACAGGCCTGTCAGCAGACATTAAATGCTAAACTAAACAATATTGTACATGAATTTAATTGATTATATCATTAGGAATTATTGTAACATACTCCTGGGAAGTACTGAAAACAATGCCATGTAAGATAATGATTAATAATTCATTGTCCCTTCCTGTTTTCCATCATACTTTTGTGGCCCCTCAAATTACTGCATTTAGAAAAGTCTTAAATGTAACCCTGCAGAAACCCAAAGGAAGCTAATTGTGTAGATTAAGTAGAGTGTTTTATCAAATGTCTCTAATGTTTTCTGTATAATAAAATGTTTCTGTAAAAGCAGTCTTGTGTAACGTTCCTCCCCTCCAGACACCGGATGGTGTGACCAATGCTACGGAGAGGCTGCTGACCATCCTGAAGGTGGCAGCCGGCTTTGTTCCCATGGCTACTGCTCTCTACCTGTCCAACCTGACTCGCAGAACGGCACCGCCAGACATCGAGCAGCCAAGCTTTGATTAACTGTCTTCTCTGAGGGGAATGTCTCTCTGATGATTTCATGTATATATTTATATGTAGTGCGTATGTATATAACACGTCAGCATGTTATTTTCACTAATTATTTTTACATGACATGTTTGTGCTCAGACTTTTAGCTGCTGTAGTAATGGTGTGTTTTTCTTCCAGATCACGTGAACGAGTTTCTTAACCGTTGGTTGAGTTCAAATTTGCTCCTTCCAGATATAGAAAGAAAGCTACAGCAGCGATGGTTAATGTTATTGATAAAACCTGTGCTTTTTCTACTGTTACAAATCACACTCAGATGAGCTCTCTCAGACCTCTGACACTGATGACTTTAGATGAAGCAGAAGATTTGGAAGAACATTGACCTTTGAGCTGTAACTGTCAGTCATCTGAAAAACTGGTTCGTCGTGGTCCTTTTGTTCTGCATAATTCAGCAGTTACAGACACTCATGGTGCGCCCACACAGGTGCTTTTAGTTTTTTCGGCTGCTCTTCTCTGGACTGTGTGGGCGTGTACAGTCTGTGCTTGATCGACAGCTTGGTGACATTATATAATTTACAGCATTGCTCTGTCCACCTTCAACCTGAGCAGAGGTGTAATCATCCAAACCAGAAACACTTGTGTGGGTGTGCAGGGCCGTGTAATTACATTGTGCTGTGATATCAACACATATCAGGCTCCTGCTAACCTATATAAACATGACGCTGCACAGCTCCGGTCAAAGCTGCAGAATGTTTTACATAATGTCTGTAGTTATAATACAGTATGCTTTCTATGTATTGCTTTTTTATGATGCTTTAACAGGATAACTCTAGTGTCAAGCAAGGAAATAAAAGATGTCCGTGATCAATAAAAGCAGGCTGGACCATTATTATTTGTACACTTTGAACTAAAGAAATGATACTGATGGAATTTTTAATTTCTGATTTATTTGAACACGTTTTTGAACTAATTAAGTTGATGAGTGTGACAAAACATTGCAAGGTGCCTCTGAGCTGTAATGATTTTATGTAATAATCAACAAAGGCCTTTTTACATTTTTATTCCTATGCATTTACATTATTGTGCTATGAATTGACATCATTGTTAAAATGATGATGATGATGATGATGATAATAATGAAATAAATATAACTAGTTCATGCTATTTGTCCACTCAACAGTGGGACTGACACACTGCTCTGTGATTAAGATAAACGTTTCCTCTAATTGGAATGTAAATTCATCTCTCTCCTGTTCCCCAAGCAGGAAGTAGTTGCCATTTGTTTAAGGTGGGGCCCATTGTTCTGCATCCAGCCCATCATTGTAATGCTTCCCATTCATGATTCTATGTTGTGTTGCGGTCTGATTTACTCTCACTACCTGTGTCTGCTCCTCTTTGCATGGCTGAGCCATCAGGGCTTTGGGGACGAGGAGAGACTTGATGAGATTGGGGGCTGCGGTCATTGCGGGGACGTATTTTGTGTGTGCATCGATTACTTCTGCTGAATGTTCTTCTACGCAAATAAATCTGCCACTTCCAGAGGAAGCACATGTATCTGTAGTAATTAATTTTACCCTTGAATGCCAACTGTGGTGTTGATATGATGCGTTCCAAATTGAGCATTCTCACCAAAAAGGTGTTAATTTAGGGATTTGGCAGATGAAGTAAGTCTGTTTGCCAACATATAAGGCCTGTATAACTGAGATGCATCATTTTTGTTCTGCTTATTCTGAGTTTGTGCCTTCGTGTTTGTAAGACTACATTGTGATATGGCACATTGACCCAGTTGCTTTTAAATTGACACCAATAGAATGTTGCTGTAAGTTTTGTTCAAGTTATGTCATCGTGTGGCTGCCTATCCAGAGGGGCTCTTGAAAAGATAGACATGTTCACAATGTGTGTTAACGGAATTGAAAAATGTTGTCTACTTTAAGATAACCCTCTAGTTTCCTTCTATTTTGTGCATCTTTTCCACAGAACAGTTTAAAAAATGTTTTCCCTCATTGAAGGAAGGAAAATGTAAGATATTCATATTTGTATAATCAGTATCTATATATGTAGGATGCTTTATTGCTGTGCAACTTGGCAGTTTAAAGACTTACCACCTCAGACAAGGATACTAACCCTGTTTTCACACAACAGGCTTTGCCAATACCTGCCTCAACAGGTCATGAACTGAACTTACCAGCATGTGCAAAAGAACAACAAAATTTCACACCTTTTTTTATCAATGCTATATTTGAGACAATATTGACACTCGAAATGTTTAGTCTCAAATTTAGCCAAACTGTTTTAAAAGATTAGCCACCTCCCACCAGCTTTGTTGCTATGTCAACAAGGGAGGAAAGAGAACGAGAGGGAGCTGAATATGGAGACTAGAAATCATTCAGGTACATAAAGAAGTTGGCAACAAACAATTCAACAAATATTGTTATTAATGTTATTTAATTTTTACAGTTTATTTTAGAAACTCCATATTCATGAGATACTACTCCTTTGACTACCTCTCATTTAAATGAAAAGTGATGCCCTGTTTGTCACAGTTTGGACCAAATGATCATAGCGCTTTGTGTTGTTGAAGCAAGTGTTTGACCTCAGTTCACCCAACAGTTGCTCAGCGTTCAGTGAGAAAGGACAAGTGAAGGGAGACACGGAGATGTGTGTAGCCAGCGGCATTGTGCCTGCTGTCACGTATGCACACACAAACACTATTAATAGTTCATCATGGAAATTCTCCAACGTGCAAGTTAACCAAGCACAATTATGGCATCAAGTCAGAAATTGGAAGGACAACAGGCGGTCAGTGAGAGTTTGGAATGTGAAAGATAACGCTGATATCTTTGACTTTGAAACAGAACCACATGAGCGGGCTATCACCCAAAAGAGATGACTTCTTCCTTCCCCTTACTGAGACAATTGCTGTGCTCATGAGAAACTTGATGAAGATGTTTTCATTTGAGTGACCTCTGATTGACACATCACCACCTTTATAATCACCTCAGAGGTCTATGATGAGTTTTAGAGTGGGTCAGAGCCACACATCATCATCCTCTCCCGTTGTATTCATCCCTCCTCCGGTCAGGTGTCAACCCCTATGTCTTAGTTAATCTTTTCATGGTCATCTACACTGTACATGTCTGTAATCAGGGTACACAGGCAAGCTATAACCATGGTAACAACTACCTGACAGGGCTTTATCTTACCATAACTTTGTCTTGGATATAAAAAACAAAATGTCCGTCGACTTCTGGTCAAGTTTTAACACATCAAAATCTTTTCATGGGCCGTGAGAAGGCGATATGTGAGAAATGCATATCTTGTATCCCTGGTTTGGTTGCTTTTTCCTTGTGAAATTACTGGATCCTGGATGAGGGAGCACTGCTTTGTTTTCAGGGGTAACACATCTAGATTCACTTCTCCTTGAATGGCTTCATAAAGTACTGAAAGAAATTAAAACTGATTCATGGAACATGGAGGGCTGCTGCTTTACAGGAAGTTGAATGAGTGATAAAGTCCTTGATATGGCTCCTGCCAAAGGCTCTGCACCATCACCACATTATATCAGGTGACTAAAGAACTAAAAAAAAAAGTGTGAAAGATATTCAGCCTGACGGCATGTTTAAGTGGGGGTTTTAGAGTGTGTGCGTGCAGGCAGGTTTCCCAGCACTTGATGTTGTAGTCCTGACCTGATTCCTATCTGGACTGTCAGACTCTAACAACGTGCTGCACTGGATTTCAGACAACATAAATCTACAAACACGTTCCTTCTCTCATACCTTATTTTTTATAATAAGCAATTAGTTATGAGTCTATTTCCCACAGCACAGAAGACAAAAAAATTATGAGCAGACGAGAATAAAATAATTTTATTGGTAAAGACAAGGGTTTACAGTGTATTGTCAGACAAGAATCTTAAGACAGACAAGATTAATCTCATTTAACTCAAATAGAGAGCATGTTTATTACTGAGCACTATCTAACACAATCAAATGCAATAATGTCACATAAAAGATACATTTGTGAACCTCATTTATGTATCCTCTTAAATCTTTAGTGATGCTGTCAAGTTTTTTTTTCTTTCATTCTGATTTAGTTGATGTGTGTATACAGAGGATTCATCTGTTTCTAAAGGGCATGCATGTCACAAATTTTCTTGTCTGTCATCTGACCTCAGTATGACATGTGATTTGTATCTTTAGCCGCTGAAGCCCAGCTCTTTGTATTGGACTTCCATGTCAGCAATGATAACGGCCATCACATTCCTCAGGGCCTGCTGCCCAGCACCATCGAGTCCTGCCTTCTCCGTCATGACTTTAACAATGATCTCAGTCATCAACTGAACAAAAAATACAGAGAGAATCATGTTAACTGTAAAAATGAAATGGGATGCAACAGGTGCAACATTCCCTCATGTACATCAGCCTCACCTTGAAGTTATCAATGGCGATCTTGTGCTTCGTGGCGTGGCTGTTGGCCATTGGCTTGAGGATGGCAGCATGGTCACCTTTGGCCTTCAGGAACTCAGCCAGTTTCTTCAGCACAGTAGCACCGTGGGCAGCAACTGCTGCGCTACCAGCCAGGTCACCCTTGGCAATACCATCAAACTTGGGGAACAGCTGCAGGGTCTCTGGGTGCTCGGTGAATAAACTGAGAAGAAAAGGAAAAATGTGAGGATTCAACGGAGATAATCCACCACTGAGGAAAATGATGTCATGTATCATGTATCCTGTATTTTTTGCACATATTTTAGCAACTTGGAAGAAGACCAACATTTTATTACCATTATTTTATTACTCTTTTGACATACCATGCTACCACAGCAAATATTGCACTTTTTACTCCACTACATTTATTTCACTACGTCCATGACTTTAGTAACTAGTTACTTTTCAGATTGCTTGCTACATCAGAGCCAAAGTTTTTAAAGTTTTAAATCAATTCATTTTATTAGCAATCAGATTACAAAAAACACTCATTCTGATAATCACAAAAATGCAGAATATCAGCTCCAATAATCGTCCAGGCCGATAATCAGCTTGTGTACATTATATACAGATATGTAAATGTCTGTATAATCACTTTTACTTACTTATATTTAAGTACATTTATTAGAAGATACAGACTTTTACTTAAGTACTATATGTGACTTCCATTAACATGCATATTTTTACATAATAACATAAAGCAACAATCTAATTCAAAGCTTCAAGTTGAGAAATAAAACTCACAGGAATATAATTAAACAGGCAAGTGAATAAATGGAGGCATCCTAAATTCCATTTAACAAAATCCTGGCTCACAGTTCTGCAAACCACCTGACCTATGGAAAAAAAGTTATCTTATCTTGTCAGAGGCACAGACCGGGTCAGAACAAGGCCTCCGTTGGCAGTGTAGTCTGCCTCCACTGGACCCCAGAACTTAAGGACCTTGTCAAAGTCATCCATGATCTCAGCAGATGGAGCAACAGGTCACAGAAAACACCAATCTGAGGAATACAATCACAGAAAATAATAGGAACAGTCACAGAAAAACTTCCCTGATCAGATCAAGTTACACAAATAAAGCTGTATAATTTCTTCTGTTTAATTTGAATGTAGCCAGTAAGAACCAGTGCATTTGAGGACAAGCCATTACTAGAGAGGATACATGACCTCAGCTGCCCTCACTGTCTTTCGTGTAACCCTACATAATTCATGTGAAATGTGAAGCTGTAACATCATCATTTTTTCTCTTCAAAATAGGTATTTTTTCTCAAGTCTAGTCGACTGTATTTTAATTTCTCTTGACAGTATTTTCCTTAAAAATGACTTTTTAACAACTATTTCCTCTCTCTTTGTGTAAAAAATTAAGATAATTCTCCAGCAGGACATTTCTCTGCATCCTGATATTCAGCATCATAATAAATAACCAAAGAAATATTATCCTGAATTCCTGAGTATCAAATTCTCACCAAATGTAATCACTATTATACCCTAAATCAACATATTGATTGATAAATGATGATTATTATTATTTTGTATGAAGTAGTATGAAACAGCAGTATAAAAAAGACTAAAAAAGACAGGACTTACCTGTAAAGTAATAAATATCCTGTGTCACTGTATTCAGTTCTTCTCAACCTGTCTTCCCCCCTCAGCTTAAACTGACCTTTTATACTCCCTCCCTCTCTCCTTTCACGAAATAATTCCAGCCCTCCCTTCCATCTACCTCTCTTCACAATACTTAGAAACTTAATTTGGAAACTTTTGAGTTGTCTCTGATATCATTTTGACTGGGGGAGTCTTTATTTCTGTTTTGTCTCTTTGAGCCTTTATTTGCCCTCCGTAATGTAATTTTAACAAAGAAGAACATACATAGCAAAAAAGATATGCAAATGTGTGTCTGTGTGCGTGTGCGTGTGTGTGTGTGTGTGTGCGTGCGTGCGTGCGTGTGCGTGCGTGCATGTGTGTGTGTGAATATCTTTAGATTAGACACAGCAGTGTTTGGTTTACCAGGTTTGTGTCTTTGCAAATAAATAACAAAGCAGGAGACATATTATGCTCATTTTCAGGTTTGTAATCTTATTTTGAGTCACTACCAGAATAGGTTGATATGCTTTAATGCTCGAAAACATCAGTTTTCTCACACTGTCCAGTGCTGCAGCACTGTATCCCCCTTCTGTCTGAAACAACCCTTTTTTAGATCCTGTCTCCTCTGATTGGTCAGGTCACACATGCCCGACCAAGCACTGCTAACAGCAACAGAGAGAGAGGAGCTTCTGTCAGTGCGGACATTGACCTTTTTGACTTTCAAGATCTTTAACATGCACAAGAACATAAAACACTAAAAGAAAGGAAAAAAATGAAAAAGCATAACAGGTCTCCTTTAAGAGAAACTAAAAACAACGCATAAACACAAAGTATCTGTTCATGGCGTTAGTACCACCTGCCACTTTGTGAGTCTGTGTGTACGTCATCATGATCAAATGAAGTCATGAAGCCACCTTTTGTAGCACAAACACAGAATATTTTGCCAATATATTGTGTTGTGTATACTATGCTGATATGTTTTGAATTATATCGCTGCTGGTGCAGGAGTCCCACCCCCTGCAGGTCACTCTCACAGCACTGGGCAGCTCCTTCAGCAACAGACTAAGTGTGTGAAGGAGAGGTATCAAAGGTCCTTCCTTCCTGCTGCTGTCAGGCTGTACAACCAGCACTGCTCACAATAGACCTCACCATGTACTCTGCACTGTGCAATAAGACTGTACAAAAACTCATTTCTGTTTTGTACTATCTAGTCAATTTTCTTAACACTAATATTTATTATTTGTATTTGTGAATAAAAATTCACTGCTGGTAATTTTGTACGATATCATGTTTATATGTAGTTTATTTTATTTCTTAACTTTTTAATTATATTGTCTATTTTTGCTATTGGTTTTTGTTTTTTGTAATATTCTGTCCTTTGGCTGCTGGGACAAACAAATTTCTCTGTTTGTGGGACATTAAAGGATTACTGATTCTGATTCTGATTCTGATATACCGGAACTTTAATGCTATTCAGCTACACTCCCCCTCTTCAGTCGTAATTTAGAAGCTGTGACTAACAGATTTATTTTAAGACTGAAATATTATTATTTAGCTTATCTTAGCTTATCCTACTTGAATCTTTTTTCTATTTATCTGGTTGTATATATTGTACTGTTGTATATATGTTAGGATTTAAAAAAAATCTTTTTTAATACTTGTTTGTGTTGATGTCTATATTGATATTTATTTTGTCAAAAACGAAGAGCTGCTATCTATGTTTCGTCGTGTCTGAAACAATGACAATAAACATCTATTCTATTCTATTCTATTCTATTCTATTCTATTCTATTCGATCTTTATCTAAGTCAATGTAACATCCAGCACTTTAAAGTGTACTTTTAAACCCATGGCCTTATAATATAATAATTTCTCTTGTTCTTATGTACAGTATGTTACTTTTTGTTAACAGTATTTGTGTGTTACAGTCTTTGAACTGCTCAGGGCCTGTTGTAAAAAACCATCAGGCCCTCTGCTGGCTGGTTAACAGTTAACACCAGTATGGTTAACACAATTGGTGAAAGGCAAGCCCCTCCTTTTCTTTGCGATGATTGGTCCAGACTGTAGCGCCGCATATCCGTTTATCCAATAGTAGCTAAGCTCGCGTGACGTGTTTTTCCTTCACCCGGAAACTGCCAACGAATGTCAAAGCATGTTTTGTATCTGACGTGGAAGTTGACCGAAAGTTTGTTTTTTCCCTACTTTTTTGACTTTTAATCACAGCGGTTGTTTAGCGGAGGTGTTCTCCGAGATGATGCAAGCTTTGAAAGGCGTCAGACACCTGCACTCCAGTCCAATAAAGCAAGCAGGTAACTGCGGCAGTGTTTGTATGAGTCCAAAACTGAGAATGTGGACGGAAAGTAAGTTCTTATGTCCAGCCTCATTTACCTGAGATATATTTAAACTTGCCAAATAACATATTTTGTCAGACACAAAAACTTAACGAAGAAAAGCAGCAAATTATCTCGTTAAAGAAGCTGGAAGTTTTTCCTGATTAATCAATCAAAAGTGATTGAAGTTACTTTAGGCGCAGAGGTCCTTTTTATTGAAAGTGTGAGTTTATCTTTCTGGTAATTTGACTGGAAAAATAACGTCTCCAGGTCAAGATGAGAGAAGGTAGACGACAGAAGAGTAAAGACACGAGTATAAATAAACCAGTGTGTTGTGTGTCCAGTTTCAGAGCTCTGTGTACCGGTCCCATGGGGAGAGATCAGAGGGAAAGTCTGGGGTCCTGATCACGGTCGTCCTGTGCTGTGTGTGCACGGCTGGGCTGACAACTGTGGTACATTCAACAACCTCATCCCCCTTCTACCCAAAGGTAACTGTTTCTCGTGCACTGAAGATCTCACGTGAAACTAAACACCATCCAAGTTTTAGCTCTTCACACTTTATTTTGCCCTAAACCAGCCATTCATAAACTCAAGAATGATGCAGCTCATTTTTAAATTGGAAAATCTTCTGGGGCTCGTCCGAGCTTTTAATCACAACTCTGAGCCAATCATTGATACAATATAAGATTTGTGCCAGTGTTGTGTCAGAGCATCTCCCCCAGTCAAATAATCTTGCCCTGCTGATGGAATTGAATCCAAGGGCCAAACTTAAAGAAAATCATTACTTAGAAAGCATTTGGAGTACAGCTAAAGGATTTTACAAGTGATGTGAACATGATGTATCACCTATTGGAGAAACGTCAATATGGTACGTAGGCATACGTATTTAAGTATCTGACTGTTTCAGTGGTTTTACAGAAACATTAGCTTCCAACATTTTATCCCGGCAGCTTGGCTGATTCATATATTTGATGCAAGAACGGAAATTCAAGTTTGCATTACATAGCACAGCATCAGTAAATAAGTTACTTTCTGCTCTCTGCATGTTCGTCTCCCAGACTTTTCAATGTAATACAGCAGCACAGTTCAGAAGGTTCACACATTCAAGCCTCTCTCTTTCATTTTTGTCTGTGACCTTCTGTCAAGCATGCTAGTTCTCAGTGTTGTTACTATTATTAACCTTGATCTGTGTCTTCAACTATTCCTTTAAGAATTGAATTTAATGGACGTGAGCCTGGAAAGTCTTTGAAAAGTCCTTGAGTTTTATTTTAAGGAACTGTGAGAACCCTGACTCATTTAATTGTTTGGCTAATTAGTCTTCGCCTCAGGAAAGTGTGTCGGTGCAGGTGCTGATGCTCAGCTGTTAGAACAGCTGCCTCCCATCCAGCAGGCGGAAGGACGCATGTTATCTGATTATGATATTACTATCACTGTCCTTTACAACAGATGCTGACATATTTTAGGATCTTTTGCCTCAATACATTGCAGGAATTGTTTTTGTTTTTTTAAACATTCACTTAGAGACTCCTTCCTTTTTTCTCTCGTTCCTCTCAGAGTGCAGATATGTGGCTGTGGACCTGGCAGGTCACGGTCTGTCATCACATCGTCCTCCTGGAGTTTTCTACACTTTTCCCTCATATGTGATGGATGTTCGCAGAGTCGTTGACGGTGTGTGAGTTCAGCAAGCTGCACAAAGTGATTCTGAGCATATTTGAATGAAGAGTCATTTGGGTGTTCCAGATGTTCTCATTTCAAGGTCAACTTACTTGCTCTTTTGACCTCATCTCACAGTTTATTCAGCAGATGACACAGATGAGGAATCTCCATGGCAACCAGCACGACTGAAGCTGAAAGCTCCTGTTAATACCTAAATTTAAATGAACCTTTTGTGTGAAATCAAAGATGCAGTGTTATTTGGCACACATTTGCTTTGCAGTACACTGGAACTGAATGGAGTGGCACTGCACTCCTGTGATGGGGCAATGCTTTTATGTTTCAGTCTGAAAGCCTTTCGTACAAGTAGTATTACAAATAGCATTGTAGTAGTCATATAGAAAAATGCATTGATTCATGTTGTGATATTTTAAACTCTAGTGAATGTACGTAAGTTAAACCCAGTAGTGATGTTGTCTTTCAAGTAAAAAAAACAGTGTCCACATGTGTGATGAGATACTGAAGCTGGTTGATGATCTGTGAAATTAACTCCCACAGCTCTGCAGTGGAATAAATTCTCCATCATAGGCCACAGTATGGGTGAGTGCAGCCATTTTAAATGCTTGTTGTGCACTATGTGTCTTATATTTATGTGTCAACTGTCTTTTATTTTATTTCAGGTGGAAACATTGCTGGACTGGTAAGTGACACTGTCGTGACAGTCTGTTTCATCTTGTTACTACTGTGTGCTATTAAGTCCATGTTGTGTTTCCCACAGTTCAGCGCGCTGTATCCTGAGATGGTGGATGCTGTCGTACTGCTGGACTCCTACGGATTCTTTCCTACAGATCTGGTACTTCAACAGTTTTGACTAGATTGGGCTGTTAACTGTGACACATACACGTTCTGGAAAACTTAAAGCAAGGTGTGATGAGACTTTCCAAAGAAAATATCTGAGCCAAGGGTCATCCCACCGGTGATGAGATAGTAACCAAAAGAACATGTGCAGCCTGTAAAAGAAACAACACATTTAGTCACCTACATAATCCATAATTGCATTTACATCATTAGGAATTATTGTACCTTACTCCTTGGTTGTATCATCTGTTCTGGCTTTCCATCTTATTTTGTATGATCATGAAACAGGTATACAGATCTCAAGTCGTAATGTAGGTGATAACTACAAACAAAACTCACTATGTCATAACAATGGTATGTGTTGAAAACTTGAATGCTGAAGTAAACATGTATGTAACGCTGTGATCCTACACTCTCACTGAAGTTACATAACACAGAAACAATTGATAGCTGAGACAGAGACAACATTCATCCTATTACAAGACACTGTACCATAAACATGATTGAGGAGCTGATAGTTTAAGATAAAAGAAAAGTTACATAATGTTGCTTTAAATTGCATTTTATGAGGTATGAAAAAGCTCTCAGACTTTATGAGGATGTCTGAGGAACTCTAAATTGTGAGTGAATGAAGAAATACATTTGTAGGTGGGTTGACATTTTAAAATGAAAGGCATCACATTTATGAAATGTTTTAGTCACCAGTGTGATTGAGTCCAACACAGTTTTTTGTCCCTTGGGTCCGTGCCAAGCATTTATATTATATTATTGCATTACTCGCTGTACAACCCACTCTTGTCAGTAGTGTTGAATGGCTTCCCTCATCTTTTTTGTCTACTTCCTTGCAGAAAGAAATACCTAAAGTGGTGAGACAGGGCTTTGAGGAGTTGCTTCAATATGAAAAAAAGCCAGAAGAGAAGAAGACAAGAGTTTACACATATGAAAATGCAGTGGCGAGGTATTACACCCTCATATTTATGGTGTTTTATAAAACTACTCAACATCCAATGGTATAATAACGTGGTTTGTACAACTTTTGTCTAAAAAAAAAAAAACCTTTGTCTTTCAGGCTGTTGGCTGCAAACCCGACTCTGTCTGAACAGTCTGTGCACATCCTTCTAGAACGAGGTCTAGTTCAAGTTGAAGGAGGCACGGCTTTTTTCATCCTCTTTGTTTTTATTTTTGCTATGAGTGCTCCTCAGAGAAAAAAATTTAGCTCACTCTCTGAATAATCTCACTTTGTTTCTACTCTTATGTTGAAAATATATTTTCATCTTGCAGGAGTGGTGTTTTCCAGAGACTTTCGTATTAATCTGGTAGGTCTCTGCTGAACTGCACCGACTCATCACTTTGCCTTTTTATTTCTCGCAAATGTACAGTGTGCAGGCCATGTACAGTACTTTTTGTCTTATGTTTCCAGAAAAACATAGTGCGCATCAGTGTGGAGCAGAGTCTAGAGATGCAGTCGAGGATAAAAGCCTCTGTTCTAGTTGTTCTGTAAGATATTCCTCCACCTCACAAGTCTTTAATACACTCAGTACAATCCTTGTAAATTGTACCTAACTGACTATACATACAATCTTTCTCTTTGTCTTTCCAGAGCAGAAGATGGCTTTGAGAAGATGTTTTCTGAACCAGATCAGAAAAGACTTACATCATCACTTCTCCAGGGCTATAGGGACAGAAATGTGAGTGTATGTTCACGGTCTGCTTTTGTAAAGCAGGTATGCTTTCATCTTCATGTTTATTTTTAGCTGTTAAGCCAATGTGTGTGTAATTGTGCCTAGTAGACAGACAGACAGCCACAAAATGCAAAAGTAGCAGAGTAGTAAGAGCTCAATGTCTCAGAGGCAGCAGAATTATTTTTGTAGCTGTGAACTGCAACAGCGACCTACATACAGGAACTTGGTCATGCACTGCTGAAGAGAAGGAAAACAGAAAATGTGCATCAAGTAAACATGTTCAATGATGGTCTCTGTTGATGGAAAAAATCTGTGTCAGAATACTAATGATTTCTAAAGCAGTTATAATCAATATGCTTCTAAGGAGGAAGAAGTGTTTGAAGCTCAGCCCATACCCCTGGCAGAGATCACTGAGATAGTCAAGAAGCTTCTCAGCAAGGTGCCGGATGTGGATGAGACTCACCCTGAGATGCTGAAGGCTCTGGACATTGTTGGACTGGTGTTGTCGGCACAAAATGTTGGGGACAGACCAGAGGTGTGCTCCAAATATCGGGGAATCACACTGCCCAGCCTTCCTCAAAAGTTTATTTCAAGGTGCTGGAAAGGAAGCTCCAACTGGAGAGGAAGCTCCGACTGATTGTCGAACCTCGGGTTCAGGACAATGCAGATTCTGTCCTGATATTGGAACAGTGAACCAGCTCTTCACCCTTGCAATCTTCTTTGGGGGTTCGGGAGTTTTCCCATCCGGTCTTCCTGTATTTTGTGAACTAAGGCCTAGGAGAGTCCTTTGAGGGCTACTGCGGTAGTACGGGGTACAGGGACCATTGCTACGAGACATCGGGTCCCATAATCCAAGTGAAAGCATTGTTGCCATATTCGGCACAATTTTGGACATGTTTCCAGAGAGTGTTGGACTCTGACGAGGCTGTCACTTGTCTTGGATCCTGTCTTTGATATTCATGAGAAGGGTCTCAAGGTGCAGCCGTGGTGAGGAGAGTGACCGGTATGTGAACCTCAGAATTGTTTCAATGCTTTTTGCAGATGATGTGGTTCTGTTGGAGTCATCAGCATCTCAAGTCTGAGGCCGGGGTTCTCCACTGGGAAACAATGGATTGCCTACTCCGGGTTGGGGGTGCATTGAAGCCCCAAGCTTCAAGGAGTTTAAGTATCCCAAGGTTTTAATCATGAGTGACGGGAAAGTGGAGCATGAGGTGGACTGGTGGTTTGATGCTGGCTTTGAGCTGGACCATTGTGATGAAAAGGGAGCTGAGGCTGAAGGCAAAGCTTTTCAATCTCCTGGCTGGGCTCAGCCATAGAGACAGTATGAGGAGCTTGGACATCCAGAAGGAGATCAGAGAGGAGCCTCAGCTCCTTTGCATCGAAAGGAGCCAGCCGAGGTTGTTCAGGCATCTGATCAGGATGCCTCCCGTGTGCCTCACTTTGGAGGTTTCCGAGGCACGTTGAACTGTGAGGAGATCCTGGTGCTGACCCAGAACTCATTGGAGGGATTACTTGCCTCATCCGGCCTGAGAATGCCTCGGGATCCTCATGGAGGAGCTGGAAAGCATCGCTTGAGAGGGACGTCTGGAATACCCTGCTTAGGCTGCTGCGTGGTTTGAATGGATCGATGGATAATCAATGTGGAATCCTCACCTTATTCTGCAGCTTCCTCAGGTTTAGAGAGCTTTTTAGTAGACCTACAATGATTTGTCGATGAATTGAAGATGCAGGTTATGACTTTGAAAACGTGAGGACCTCTTGCTTCTCATTGTCATTTATGAAAGTAAATAAAGAGTCTTCGTTTTTTTGGACTGTGGGTTGGACAAAAGAAACATTTTGAAGACATCATTTTGGGCTAATTTTTGGGACTAAAGAATTTAACCAATTAACTGTGAAGAAAATAAGCAGAAAACTTGATAATTGCCAGCTCAGCAACAATTGTCAGACATACACAGTTATAAACTAGCTGGTAAACACTAGCTAAAGAGACAAACACTTCCATCACTTGGTATAGACCAAAAACGGGGACAAAGAATTTGAATCTAAGAATTGGACCAATATCACTTCTGTAACTGCTGGTCAACCACCAACAAGTTAAAATTTGATGATAACATGTAAATGTTGTGTTCATGTTGTGTTGTTTTTGCTGCCTCCATGTAGCCGAAGAATCAGTTATTGCAGGTTAAAATAATGCACTTTACGCTTGTTTAATTGTTTCTGTCTTGCAGCACGAGGTGTTGACTGTACCAGGTGATCATCACATCCATCTGAACAAACCTGATGTCGTTGCTCAACCTGTATCTGACTTCCTGCAGACCAAAGTGCTCTCACAGTCGGCGAGCCTAACAGACGAGCAGGCCTCAAAGTTATAATGAGCACAGACGAGCCACAGTTTTGCCTTAACTCATATTACGAAAGCACTTTTGTACTGTACTGTTGAAACTCACCTGGATGCTTTAATGTCAGTCAACCTGCTGCAACAGCATCTACTATTCACTTCATGTTACATTTGGTGTACAGCCGCTATTGTTTTGAGTGACAGAGCTATGTGAGCAATGTAAGCCATGTTTCACTTTGAGCTGCTTGTGTGGTTTTGGCTCAGTTTGTGTCTTTTGCTTCTTGATCCAGTGAGTGGATGTTTTCACAACCAGGTTCACTCAATATAGTGATTTTGTATCAAGCTGATATTGATCAAATATTAACTTTTTTTGAGATTGTATGTCGTGTAGTATTATATGTATTTGACACATGACACATCCTGCAACATATCTCTTAAATTATTAATGACAACTTGAAAAGTAACTGTAAAATGTAACACTTGAAAACGTGTGGCTGATATAGGCATGCCTCAGTAAGAATCATTAACTTGAAAGAGTACTCTGCTGATTAAACATTGCGCTCCTTTAACATCATTGTGACTCAGGATGCATGGTTTAAAAAAAAATGATCAAAATCGATGCAGCAGATTGGAGATGTTATCTTTTTTCTCTTCCTTTCTTCCTTTTCACAATGACACTGAACTAGCGACAGTTTCCCTGCAATCCATTGTAAGCCGGAAGTCGATATTTCCGAGGCTGTATACCCATCTTCTCATCTAAATGACACCCTTAGCAAACTGATGTTATGAGGCAGCTCATAAGACTGCCGCTCTATCTGGAGCCACCAAAAGGTTTCAGACACATGTTCTCCCAAACATCTGTAAATCGACTTCAATGTGTAGAATCCGTGGAGTTCTCCTTCACATGTGACAACCGTAGACTCATGAGGACGAAACTTTGCCTCTTTGATCTTTACCACTAGTGAGGAAAAAATGGTTCTTGAGAGTAGCGAGGTCCTGTTAACCACATTAAAAGAGTTAATCCTTGATTCTAAGACCTCATACCTTGTGTGTACTTTGTCTGACTGTGCTTTTAGTTGAATGCTAACTGGTGTGCTAACTTGTATTCATTTACCAATTGTTCTTTTTGATGACAGACATAGAGAATTCAGTTATGCTAAAGGGTCAAAGATAGTGATGAGGCTGTACTGGACTGCATCCAGAGGTCTTCCTAATAGTTGATAGGGAGGACAAAAAATTAGAAACACCTCAATGTCATACAACCATGACCTCAATAATAATTGAGACATGTCAACACTGAGCTCAAAATGCTTTGGACTGCCTCAGATAATACAGGCACCTAATGAAGAGTGTACACTCAGTATATGTTTATTGTATGTATATCTTTTATTTTATATGTATATATTATATAATAGTTTAAAATTGAATGTTATTCGAGCCACACTCACTTGCTAAAGAATAAGGTTAAATATTTTATTCTGAATCAAACCAGACCATCAAATCACCAGATTTTGACAAACATGTATAGCTTCTTAGCTTCTCTGGCATCCGAGACCTTTTTGAATGTCTGGTGGGCTGAAGTCTACATCATGACCGTGAGCTCCTGTCAGTTGTCTTGTGTTCTTCAGGCTACTGAACTCTTCTCCTGGCTCTTTGCCTTCCTCCTCTCCTGCACCTATTCTGTGTATCACCTTGTACCTGCTGTCTTTGAGGACTGTTTGAAATGCACTGCGGTGCGTCAGATGTCTTCAATGTCTGCTGCCTGTTGTTAATATTTCAGCAGTTGCCCACTTTCTCTGAGGTGTGTGTGTCCTCATGTTTAATCTCAAAAGTTTATGAGCTGTGGGAAGAGAGGGTGCTTGTGTTTGAGTGCTGCAGTCGCAGAGGATGAATCTGGCTTTGGAGGATCATTTAGTGGAAATCTCTAAAATTATGTCTCCATAATCTCAAGAGATAATTTAATCTTTGACCATTTTACTGTCACCAGTGGTGGACTCAGATGTCTCTCAGCTGCACATGGTGAGGGACGCTTTGGGATTGTTGCTGAGAGAGAGATGCTACCTGAGTCATCGCCAGCCCCAGCGGACTGGTGGGAAGGTTTACTGCGGCTTCACCAGCCCTACCAGACACAAAGGTTTTATAGTTTTCCCATTCTGCAGCAGTAAATGGCCTTCAGTCCTACAGAGTCTATTATCAGCCCGCCATGAGGGCTCACAAGGACCCTGCCAGTAACTCCTGTATGTGAGGCAGCTGAGGCCTGAGGTTGAAGGAGCTGACTCCTCACGGCTTTCCTCACTCTTCCACCTGTTCCTCTTAGCACTTACCTGCTCCTCATCTGTGATGTAGTTATAGCACCTGAAACCTTGATTTCCTTCAATTTCTCTTATAACAATATTAGGGATTCAAAAAGAAGAGAGAATATTCTAGATAGATGAGAGAAAAAGGCAGAATTAGAAATCCATCTGCTACCTCAGCACCGCAGAGAGCACCATGGATTTATCAATACACAGCTCAGTTAGGCTAATGATATATTAGAGTCATGGTCGGGGCCATAGATCCTGACTTGGACAAACCTCAGTCAGATAAAGGATCAATGAGTCAGGCAGATGAGGCTAATGTTTTCAACCGAGCGACACCTCCTCCCCTGTACTCTCTCTGCTACCAGGAGATGGAGAGGCAGGATAGCGGTAGCATTTTGTCAAGAAGGATGCATAATCGCCTAGATTCCACATCTGCCCTGGGATATTTAAGATATTCAATCCATCAAATATTCAATCAAACAAATGAATTTAAAATTCATTAAAATTTAAAAGTTGTCCAACTCCTGGGCCGCCCTTATCAGCATGAGGGCCATTTTTTAAGCCCTTCGTTTTTTTACACAATAGTTGAGTGATCCAAATGTTTTGTTTTCCAGCAGGACATGGGTCCAGTTTTCCTGCCCTTCTAATCTCTTAGAGAGTTATTTTTCCACAGTTTGCAGCAGGCCAACATGACCTCTGCAGGGTCATCATCCTGTTGCCATGACAGTTACTAACGTGTATGCGTGTGAGCGAGAAAGATACAGAAAGAGAGACATTATATTTCTTTTATTTTCTATATTTGTTAATGTATTTTTATTTTATTCACAGTTCATTTCCAGTGATTTGCTTTATTTTCATTATAGTAGAGCTATTAGCAGCAGCATGCAAACCATTTTCTCACCTTGAGTTATAATTACATTGTAAACCATTTACAAACATTTTCAGCAATACAAGGCATCTAAAATTGAAAGCACAGCTGAGAGAAGGGGAGGGCAAAGGATGGAAAACAAAACAAACAACAATTTGCTGATGTTGTCACGCTGACTTGAATCTTTTCCTTCATTCCAATAAAATTCATCTTTTGCAACATTGTCAGTGATTGACAGAATAAGTTTACCTGTTTTTGGGGTATGAACTTATTTTTAGCCTCTGAAAGGGGGGCATGATTGATAACCACTGATCTAATGCACGGCTGAAGGTAAGTAAGTCAGTAAGTTGAATATTTGACGGGTGAGCTACAGAAGAACAAGTCTTGCCCTACTTCTGAGCTCATCTCCACTGAGGATTTCTTTGATCCGTCTTTATAAGAAGCTGAAACATGATCCTGGATTATTCTGACCTTATTCATAACACATAAAAACAGGTAACTGATATCTGTAGGTAAAGTTAGAGTACACACAAAATCCTCTTAACAGGAGACACAGCAAAAACAAACAACATCAAACCCTCCAGTGAGTTGTAATTGTCTGAAACATTTTAGCTGTCAGACAAATGTAGTGGGCCAAATGTACTATAATTGTCTCTGATAATGGAGAACAGTTAACAAGTTAAAAATTATGTTGCATGAAATACTTTAGTCACTCAGGTAAAGTAGACCTTCATGTACCACTAATATGTACTTAAACGTGCAATACACTATGTAGGAATTGGCCACCTGGCAAATTCGTACTCCAAACAAATAGGGGCACAGCATATCATGAGAGAAACTGCTAACTACAGCTGCCATTAACTAGTTAGCTCAGTTAGTACTTGGTGTTTGGTAGTTTTTAAAAGTTGTCTTATCTACATGCTTATTGTCCAACTCATGGGCCGCCCTTATCAGCATGAGGGCCATTTTTTAAGCCCTTTCTTTTTACACAATAGTTGAGTGATCCAAATGTTTTGTTTTCCAGTAAGATACAGTTTCCGTTTTCCTGTACTCCTAATCTCTAAGTGATTTATTTTTCCACCGTTTGCAGCAGGTCAACATGACCTCTGCAGGGTCATCATCCTGCTGCCATGACAGTTACGAACGTGTGTGCGTGTGAGCGAGGAAGATACTGAAAGAGAGACATTATATTTCTTTTATTTTCAATATTTGTTAATTTATTTTTATTTTATTCACAGTTTACCTGTATGGTTTAATTTCCAGTGATTTGCTTTCCTTTCATAAAAGTATAGGTACAAGCAGCAACACAACTCACCTTGAGTTTTAATTACATCGTAAACCCTTCACAAAAAGCTTCAGTAATCCTCACGGCAATACAACACATCTGAATCTGAAATTCAAACCGCAGCTGAGAGAGAGGGAGGGCAAAGGAAGGACTTGAATCATTTCCTTCATTCCAATAGAATTCAACTGATTGGTCGTGAAACTGATGAAATAGGACTGTGAAAATACGTAATTATAAAGAGACACTACCAACAGTCGCATTAGTGACGTTGTCTCGTTAAACGCTCACCAGAACCCGTAACTTAAACATTGTAGAGCTACTCACAGAACTGCAGTTGTCAACATGACCACCTTTTCACTTTTTCTAGCACCTTTTCTTTGCCGAGTTGGCGGCCATGTTGGCATATGCAACGATATAGTTGATGTATTTTACTGTATGCGCGACAAACTGACTTTCTTGCCTTCGAAAATGATCTTTTTAGATTGGCGTTATTTTTACATGTTGCACCTTTAAGTACAGTATTTAAGTAAACACTGAAACTACAGCACAAGCTAAAGCTCTGGGTTGGGTTCAAACAAATGACAAAGAGGTGCCGCCTGACAGACCTTACTGAGGGACGCACTGACCCTGTCGAAGTCCACGCTGCTGCAGCCACAGGAGAGGACCGGAAGAGAACAGGACTGGAGACTCGTTCAAGTCTGGAGATGTGAGCAACTTCACGGAGGGTTTGACACAATAACATCAACACCATCATGGCTGAACAAGGTAACACAGTCAGAGTATTTGGAGGTTTAAAAAACGTCTTCTGTCAGAGATCTACAGCAGGCTAGAAACACTGATATAAGCTCAGTGTCAGGGAAGTGTTCACAGGCCTGTAATGATAAATGACACTGTCAGGGATTTGTTTGAATGACTGTTATCACGCTACAACTAAACAAGCAGGCAGTAGACAGTAGAGGAGGCAGGTGTAATGGATTTATATGAGTCCTGTGGGATTATTTTTGCCCGCCTGTCAAATAATTTCTCAGGTTGAAACACCACTTTCTTGCTAATGGCTGTCTAAGTTACTACGGTAGTAATGTTTAGTAAATTCTCTGATATGCTTGTGTTGGAGCTGCAGGCTGATGCTGTTTTGTGTGTCCAGTGATTGAAGTCACTTTAGGCAGCAGAGGTGATTTTTATGAAAAGCGTGAGTTTTATCTTTCTGGTCATGTTGCTGGAAAGATACTGTCACCAGGTCCAAGTTGAGAGAGAAAGTGGACAAGAGAAGAGTGGAGACATGAGTGTAACTAAACCAGTGTGTTGTGTGTGGAGTTACAGAGCTCTCTGTGCCGGTCCCCTGGGGAGAGATCAGAGGTAAAGTCTGGGGTCCTGATCACGGTCGTCCTGTACTGTGCCTGCATGGCTGGGCTGACAACTGCGGTTCATTCAGCACCCTCATTCCCCTTCTTCCCAAAGGTAACCCATCACTGGCACGTACGTTACCTGGAAAGAGCATTTTAGTTTGATAATGATTAATGATTATAGGCAACAGGTTCAATGGATGCAGGAATCCCAGTCAGTTAGTTCGAGGGCTCAAATGATTACTTCATGAAATAGTCATTAAAAACGACGAGGTGTAAAGCAGCAATACATTTACTAGGCTGGGATATGCCACACCTGTGAGGTGGGATGGATTATCTCAGCAAAGGAGAAGTGCTCACTAACACAGATTTAGACAGATTTGTGAACAATATTTGAGAGAAATGGATCTTTTGTGTATATAGAAAAAGTTTTAGATCTTTGAGTTCAGCTCATGAAAAATGGGAGCAAAAACAAAAGTGTTGCGTTTATATTTTTGTTCAGTGTATATAGATTTATTTTAGCTATTTATTTTGAGATTTTCCTTTGTGATACA
>OMLP01046584.1:55768-100791 GCA_900302685.1 Spondyliosoma cantharus
AGACCAAGCAAGGCTAATGGTTTTCCCTTTTTTTTTTTTAGCTTATGCTAAGCTAACACTAGCTTTATATTTAGGCTTACAGCACAAATATGAGGGTGTATTTCCCAAAATGTCAACCTTCAAACTCAATGCCCTGACTCAATGCCATTATCTGTAAATTCAGTCTTATATTTTGTATCATTAAGGTTGCTCCAGGATCATATTAATCACATTTTTGTAAAATGATGAGAACGATATGGAAATTGGAGAGGTTATGTTTTCTATCATGTGTATAATCATTTTTGAAAGAGTCTATTATAACCAAAATGATATCACCTAAATCTATTTAAGTATTTCTTTTTTACCTAATCCTAACAGTGAGAGAATTAGAAAAGAAAAGAAATGGAAAATAGTTTGTTAACAGATTGATTGTCAAAAGAGACAGGATGGATGGACAGTGTTGAGAATGGTATCAATTTGGACAATATAAATCATTTTTGAAATTATATGTTGTAGGGGGCAGTAAAGCAACACACAGGGATGCCAACTGCCATAAAACTCCACAGAAGAAGAAGAAGAATGAGGCTGTGCTCAGAGATTCCAAAGTTCATTGTTATCGGGATATTATCAAAACAGCTTTGTATGTTGCTTTTGCTGGTGAGACATCAACTGAGGATCATCAGACACTAAAATGTCCTCTACAGGTAGTATGTGAGCCGTAAACGTCTGTCAGATCCTTGTTTCAGAGCTGTTCTCTGAGGTTGTGTTGGTCTGTGTTGTGTGTCCAGTATCAGAGATCTCTGTCCCGGTGCCCTGGGGAGAGATCAGAGGTAAAGCCTGGGGTCCTGATGATGGTCGTCCTGTACTGTGCTTGCACGGCTGGGCTGACAACTGTGGTACATTCAACACACTCATTCCCCTTCTACCGAAAGGTAAACTATTAAAGAGGAGAAGAGTGTAATGAGCAACATTTCAATGTGTGTGCCATTTTGGATTGGTTATCTGTATTATTGTTTGTAACATAATGGATGTGCTGACTACAAACAAAACTTGTTCAGCATTACATGTCTTGAAAACTTGTATGTTGAAGTAAACATGTATGTAAACACTGTGATCCTACCCTCTCACTGAAGTTACATAGAGCAGAAACAAGTGATAGCTGAGACAGAGACGCCATTCACTTTATTACAAGACACTGTACCATCAACATGATTTTGAAGCTGTTATTTGAAAGTAAAAAAAGTCACATAATGTTGCTTTAATGTCTGTACAAAGTTACAATCCATCCAGTATTTGTTGAGATATTTAAGTCTGGAACACAGCGGTAGGACCAGCCAACATTGTCGGGAGCATTACTAAAAAATAAATGATGAGAGCGGCTGAGACTCTCTTTTTCTGTTGCCTCTCAGACTGCAGGTACGTGGCGGTGGACATGCCAGGTCACGGTTTGTCCTCCCATCGTCCTCTTGGAGTTTTTTACGCTTTTCCCGCGTACGTGGCGGATGTTCGCAGAATTGTTGACGGTGCGTGAGTTCAAGAGTATGCAGGACCTTTTCAGCAAGATGTGGAAGTGGAAGTTAAATCAGATTGGTTATAAAGTACAGCAGGGAGTGAAACTAGATTTAATCAGATGTGAAAACTCCCACAGGTCTCCAGTTGACAAGATTCTCCATCATAGGCCACAGTATGGGTGAGTCCCACATGATGCTGACTGAGCTAAACATAAATGAATATACATAATTCACTGTTCTTTTTCAGATCATTTACCATAAAACCACAAACAATGTTGGAACAATAACTTAGTTAATTGATTGGTGTAGAGAAAATTAATCACCACCATTTTGCTAACTGATTAAGTATCTGAATCACTTCATTATGGCTTCTCAAATGTGAAGACCTGTTGCTTATTTTTGCATTTTAACACGAAAACTTGACTATTAGGACCAAAAATAAGAAATAAGAATCTTACCTTGGACATTTTTCACTTTTCCTCTACACATCAGAAGCGACACCAGACACTTTCCTACACTAGTTGATCTATCAAAAAATATTAACTGATTAATGGATAATGGAAATGCAATTATTGTTATAGCCCAGAATCTATTTGAAATAGGTCGGTAACAATAAAGGTTTGATTGTTTTTTCACTACCTGACAGGTGGGAACATCGCTGCATTGGTCAGTAACATTCATCTCACGCAACTTTCACCATTTTTACTCAATATACAGAGAATATGTCGCTGTGTTTTAGTGTATGGTACCTAATTTTTTCATGTTGTGTTTTCCACAGTTCAGCGCACTCTATCCTGAGATGGTGGATGCTGTCATACTGCTGGACGCTTTTGGATTTTTTCCTACAGATCTGGTACTTTCACAGTATTTATTATCACGATACTGAGTATGACAAGCCTTTAAAAAAAAGATGGTCTAATAGTGACAATATCACATAAAAATATGATTTAATTATTCCTCAGTTATGCTCACTTTCCACTGCTGTCAGTTCAAGTTGACTTTCTCACCTGATTGTTTCTATTTCTTTCCCTCCTGCAGACAGAAATACCCAAAGTGATGAGACAGGGGATAGATGAGATGCTACAGTACGAAAAAAAGACAGAAGAGAAGAAAAGAGTTTATACTTATGAGAAGGCAGCGGAGAGGTATTATAGCGCTCCAGTTCGTGACCAATTCCAGTTAAATCAGCCGTCATTTGTGTTTTCGAGTTTTGAGATTTTGCTCTTTTTTGCATCTGTCTTCTCTCAGACTACTGGGGGAAAATGTCCAAAATACACGTGTAGTTGTTTATTTTTAAGATTAAAGATTTAAAAGTTAAGATTACTGTTCAGTTTGGAACAATTAAAACTTGTTAAACTTAAAAAACGTATTGTCTCTATGTTAGTAATCAATCTATTAGTTTAATTTTGACCCTTTTGACTACGTCTTCCACAATCTGATACATTCATACTTGACTCATCACTTGAGGCACCACTGGTTGGAGCTGAAGACTACAAGTTTGAAATTTTAAAACAATCTGAGAACTGCTAATTTAGAAAGAAGTCAGCTCATCAGACCTCTGTAGTCCTCATGTCTGCTCATGGCTAGCAGCTTCAACATTAGCCGCTGCTAGCGTAACGCATCTGAATCAGTTGACAGATAAGAAGAAGATGATATCTCTGCTTTTGTTCCATCCATTTGATCCTTTTTTTCCTGTCCATCATTAGCCTAGCATGCTGAGGGCTGTGAGTGAAGTCATGAATCAATGGATTACTCTTTAAAGGGGCACTACGTAGTTTTGGAGAAGAAATTTTATTATATTTGCAATACAAATGAAGTAATAATACAAACTCTAAAATATTGATCTTTTCCATAACTGAATAAAAAAGCTGCTCACAGGGGAAAATAAGGTCCCCAGAACACTGTTTGAAGCTAGAAAGATGGCAGGGTCTGCCAAATATAAACAAAGTAACACAGTGTGAAAGTTTGTTGTCCTTTAAGAGAAGATTATTTAGTTTGTTTAGGCTTTAGAAATCAGTCCATGAAGATCTTTCTCTTCTATATAAGATTTATTCCCCAAAACTACATAGTGCTCCTTTAAGCATGATACAATAAACCACAGCTGTTGTATTTCTTTCAGGCTGTTCGCTGCAAACCCGACTCTGTCTGAACAGTCTGTGAACATCCTTTTAGAGCGAGGTCTAGTTCAACTTGAAGGAGGTGCGTCTTTATCTCTTCTCCCCCTGTCAGAGAGAAGTAATCTCACTTTGCTTTCTCTCATCTGCTGCCAGCTGAAAGTGTTTCTCTTCTGCAGGATTTGCATTCTCCAGAGACCTGCGAGTTAATTTTGTAAGTCTTTTTTAACCTACCAAACCTTTTTCCCCCACATCCACCACCTCCTCTTTGTAACAGATATATTTTTCCACCAGAGGTTCGTACTGCACACATGTTTTATCTTCGTTTTTTCAGAAAAACATAGTGCGCATGAGTTTCGAGCAGATTCTGGAGATGCAGGCGAGGATTCAAGCCCCTCTGCTAGCTGTTCTGTAAGATGTTGATCAGTACACTGAAATAATGAACACGTCTAATTCAATTTGATGTGGCTTATTGAAATCACCTAGGTACTTCTCACTAAACCTCTTTTTCCTAAAACTTTGCTTTTTATCAGGGCCGACAAAGGTTTATGTGTGACATTTTTGGACTCAAACCAACAGAAGGTTGCTTTGAGACTCCTCCAGGGCTATCGTGACCGAAACGTGAGTTTAAATCTTGGACATGAAAATATTGATAGTTGCTGGAATAGTTTGTTCTGACGATTTTACCATTGTAGAATACCAGAAGGGTGAGGGTTCATCATTAACAGACATGAACAATGTACTTTATCCATGAGAAGTGAATCACTAAAGTGACTCTGCACCGATATATAAAAGCTACAGCCAGCCTTGTTAGTGTTTCAAACAATGTTCGGCCAGGTGTATGTGTGTGATGATTTTATTGAACTAATAACAGCTGCACAGATCTAAAAGTAGCAGCAGAGGACAAGTTCAATGTCTCAGGTTGTTTCAATATTGTTACTATATTACATTTTTTTGGGCGGAGTTATCACCTTAGTTTATTGTGTTGCTCGTTAGATAGTTGTGTAGTTGACAAGATGTAGAAGGAGTGTGTAGTGATTAGCATAGCTCTGACATAAATGATGTCCTATGTCTTGTTATTCAAATGTGACTTATATTAGACGAGGACAAAACAAAACAACGAGCCATGTCTGTTCTTATTTTATAATATCTTTCCATGTTGGTGTGCAAAATAAGTGAAAATGTTTCGAAATAGGTGAGTCTGAATGGGTTTTTAAGCCAAACTGTATACTTTGGTAAATCATATTTCAGTAGGAATGATCGTTTCATTATCATTTATAGCACTTTATCTATTATCTAATCTGTATATTTACACATGTAATAATTATGTGCACCTCATGTTACCTTGCCTAAGACTTAATATTAGTTCCTGCCTGCTCTTGTTTTAGGAGGGACAGGTATGACAACGAGGAGTAGTGTTGTGAACCCCGACAGAGGGAGGTTTAGTCCACACTGCCTTGCCATGTCGATGTCGGTTAAAAGAAAAGTCAACAAAAACATATTGTTCCCCGTTTATTGTCCACAGCCCACAGGAGATTGCAGAACGTTGCCAAGAAACAGGGTCACAGAAAAGTTCAAACACACAACCAGATTGTTCCTTTTCTTTGAAAAAAAAAAAGGAAATCAATATCAAAATTTAGTACACAGATGTTTTATCCAGTACACAAAAGACTAGATAGAGATTCAACAAGCAAACATGCGTTTACATATATTAAAGTGAGTCATAGAGTATGGGCAAATGTAAAACAACAACAAAACAACTATACGATGAACAAGAGCGGTGTCCCTGTGGTACACCACCCTGAAAACAGAAACAAAGATATTGCTTTTTATTCCAAACATTCTTCTTCCTTTTCAAAACCTGTGGCCTACATTACCCACAATGCAATTGAGAAACTTAGTGACGTCGGTTAAGACAAGTTAATGGATTCCATTTCCTCTGGAGCCACACAAGGCTTTATACTAAATTTTCATATATGCAGGAGTACATCATAGACATATAAACACACTTTATTGTATAAAATTGGTAGAGTTGCCCTTTAATTCAATCAAGCCTCATTCAGTGTGAAACATGATAGCCCCGTATCACTCAGAAACAAAATTCCGGGCCCAGACCCATCCTCCATCCAAGTATTGTGGAAATCCTTTTAGTATTTGTGTAATCCTGCTGACAAACCAACATGCTGACATGGGAGAAAACACAGGCTTCTCGGTGGAGGTTTTCCATGTAGCACTAGAAATTAACCCACAGAGAAATGAAGACTCAACGTGAGAGCAAAGATCTTTCTTTTGAAAAAGTATTGAATGGCAGAGCAGCACAAAGTTATGTGCAATAAGAAAATCAAATGTTCATCATCACTTCTCCCTCTGCTTCAGCACACAGTGGTCACTGTACCGGGCGATCATCACATCCATCTAAACAATCCTGAAGTCGTCGCTCCTCTTGTTTCTGAATTCCTGCAGACCAAAGTGATCCCACAGCAGCTGCCAGCATAGTGGACAACAAGACACATACTCATTGTGAAATTTCACACTTTAAGTACACTGTTCTCAAAAAGTACTTAACACTGTTGGTTATTATAATACTGTTGATAATGTTTTTTCAATCCTCATGTGTCATGATTTGAACAAAAATGTAAGGTTTCTTCAGAGACTCATCACCTATAATCATATCGAAACATGTAAATGTTGTTTGTGCTTTGTTCAGTTTTTTTGTCGTCACTTAATAATGTTGATTTCAGGTGTTTATGATGCAGCAGCTTCTATCTTGTCTGCTTCCCAAAGCTGTTTCTCGCTAACTGCATTCTCGCTAACTGCAGACTACGTGGTGGCATAGGGACCCCTTGAAGAAATACAAGTGTGATGTGAATGGACTGCAGAACTGACCTGACTCCTTATTGTGCTGGCTCAGCACGTGACCAGACAGAAACTTTTGGGACAATCATGAATTATGAGCAGTCATCCCAAATCCTGAATCCTGTCCTGTTTGTCCAGAAGATTAGTAATAATAGATAATAAAAAATAATCAGCAATGATCGCCTATGTTGCCAGTGGACAAGTTTGCCTTTCGCTTTTTCCCTTTGTGCCTTCCGTTCGTCATCACAGATGCACTGGGAATACAGGGAATCATACACCTCATTAGACTACATCCAGAAGACTTTAAACTTGTTATACAAAGTCTTAATCAATAATATTCATAATTAGAGACATAGTTTTTTTTCAGGGGCTTGGTAACAGAACTTGCTAAGGAGTGAGACATCTCGTTTCTTTCTGATCTGTGATAAATTGCACATGAGCAGTACCGATCCGGCAGCTGACGAGGCTCAGACCACATGAAAGCCACAAGCAGCGGTTACTGTTTCAATATCTTTAACTTCAGTCTCTCTTTCGATATCAGCGCTGACTGAACAATGTTCAAGTGCTGCTTGACAGAGACAGATGGAAAGATATTAACAAGCCCACAGCCTTAACTTCAACACACGTCATAGCCTTAAAAAGGAGAGTAAGTAAGCATGTTCACCCAGGTGTGACGATCACATGACAGCTGAGCCCAGCCAGTGGCGATAAATACCTGTGACTACTGCAGGGTTCATTGACAGGGGAGTAAATCCTTATAATATACATTTACATTGTACACAGAAGGGTTTCCTGGCCAAAGGTGGAAAGTTGTATAAGTAAAGGGATAAACAGAGTTTGGAACCCCCGCCACAAAATACGGTCCCGTATTGCATAGGGCCCCCAAAAAGCTATAAATGGCCCTGCTACTTCTTCAAAAATCTTATTTGTTCATATAATGCATTTTTTTTTTCTAGTTTTAGTTCCTATTTTCCAATTTTTCTTAAGTCATAGAGTACCTGTCTCCATCTTGATGAAGTTTGGTGGACTGTGAAAACACCGGAGGCAACAACGGAAATGATTCCTATTATTAAAGGAGCTCTGTGGAACTTCTGTGTTGTGCTGGAAGCCGGTCACTAGTTTATGTTAGCGGACTCAATTTCTAAACTAACGTTCACTACTGTTGCTCTCTG
This sequence comes from Spondyliosoma cantharus, assembly GCA_900302685.1. Lineage (NCBI taxonomy): Eukaryota > Metazoa > Chordata > Actinopteri > Spariformes > Sparidae > Spondyliosoma > Spondyliosoma cantharus. The sequence continues at coordinate 63,401 of OMLP01046584.1, forward strand.
TTAGTAGAGGCACTCAGGAAACGTCCATAAAGTCGCATAAATTGAAGTCTTCAGAGTTATAAAAAAAACCACCATTTCTTTCTGTAACTCATCGGGGCCGGGATGTCACATGTCATCAATTCTGTTTGAGGCTGATCTGTTTAACTCGGCTGTTTTTCATGGAGCTCACGCTTGTGCAGAATGTACTAAAAATGGCAGTCATTAAAAGGGATGACATCCTCTGACAACTTTTCATTATGTAGGCCATCCTCTCTGTATTCAGCTTTTGTCTCAGAAACCAGCAAGACAAAAAGCCCCCCCCCCCAAAAAAAAAAAGAAAATATCTTTTTTCCGCCCTTTTACTCAGGGGAGTGACTCCATAAAACACTGCAGCTGCCGTCACTCAGGGCAGATATGAGAGGTGGTGCTCACGCAAAAAAATGTCCCTCTCTCTCCCTCTCTCAATGTCACATAAACTGTGGGATGGCCTTGGTGTTAAATGGAGTGGAATTGATTTTACGCAGTGAGCAGCAAGCCGGCGAGCATCCAGAGACATCTGAAGGGCTTGCCCCCACCACTCACTCCCCTCTCCCAAAAAAAAAAAGATTATAGTTATATAAGTTTCCCTCCCACTCCCTCCATCCTCTCAGCCACCAGCAGGGGGGTTGTCATAGCAACCCCCACCCCTCCTTTCCAACGTCAGCGCCAGGAGCTGGAGGATGAAGCCGCATGCAGCTTCTCTCTCTTGTGCCTCTCAGAGAGCACCTGTGATTCTGTCCGTCTCACATGCAACAGTCAGAGCTGCGGCGCCGGAGATCATCTCATGGTCGGTTTGACTCTTTGACATCGAACGCCATCAAACCCACGAAGCGCGACTGATTCAGCAGCATCTGCAGGTAATACATAACGTGGTTATTTACTACCACAGCACTATTTTTGTGGAGTGCAACACCTGTGTGTGTTTGTGGATTGAGAGGACTGGGTATCTGAGTCTTGTGGAGGCAGGCAGCGTGCTGGAAGCTGGTTGTGTAATGTCTCGACTCCTTGATTCCAGTGAGAATAATGGGACACTGGAGATGCTGCAGTATGTCATGATGTCTGTGAGTGCTTGCAGGGATTTAAATAACAACGCAACTCTGCTCATCCACCCTTCCCTCCCTTTCCTCCCTCATGTCTCCTCATCCATTTTCCACCCTCTCCTCCTCCTCCTCCTCCTCCTCCTCCTCCAACCTCTACCCTTCCTCCTTCTCACAGCAGTGATGTCGTGGCTGTTCTTGGACTGGTTCGTCCCCCTATACCTGCTGGTGTCGGTTCTGGTGCTGGCAGGCTTTGGAGCATGCCTGTACTTCCTCGAGCCCGGGCTGCAGGATGCCCACAAGTGGAGTAACAAAACAGTCCGGCATCACCCACTGGTGGCCAGCGTGAACTGCAGAGATGACGATAGCAATGCCCTGATATGATCAAGAGGACGAGGGGGAGCAGGGCGGGGAGGCAGGCCATCTGGACAGGGGTGCTGCCAGGACAGAGGTGGGATGGGAGCCAACACCTTTAAGATGGAGAAGAGAAAGAGAAAGATGGAGAAGCTATCATTCCAACTTTTCCCTGTTTTTCTAGCACACTCAAAGCTTTTTTTCCTGTTAGAGATCAGGGAAAAGTTCAGCAGAGTTTATGAAATGAAGCCAAATGCACAAAAAGGAGAAGAAGTTGATTGGAGGACATGTTGCCCTTTAGAAATGATGTAAATTTCATGCCATCTTATACTTGTGCCAACTTTTACATACGTTTTGTAACTCGACAATCACTTTACATAACTCATAAAGTTTACTTATATTGTGCATTTAATTAAAGGTGAAATGAATGACATAAGTGCAATGAATTTGTCGCCAGCAGGGAGGTTTTTTTTTTTTGGATCCTCTCTCTGGTGATGTCGGCATGGCAGCTGCTGAGAAGCATGAGGATTGTTAGTGCCGCTGTGCCAAAATGGTGTAGTCCTGACATTGTTAGAATACTATGTGCTGAATAAACGCAACCGGTTTGTTAGAGGTGCCAAAAAATCTCCTGGATGGACCAAGATTGTAGAAAAATAGTATTTGGTAACGCTCAAAGTGTTTTTGTTTTCATTGTTTTTACCTGACAGCATGGTGAGGAAACAGGGTGTGTATCAGCACTCTTTTGATGATCATATGCTTCCTTTTGTTCATACAAAATAAAAACTGTTAATCCTCTTTTCTCTGAGTGTCTTATTATGATAAATATTTCCATTCTATGTCACTCTGTACTTCCACTCTAGAGGGAAATGTACTTTTTTACTTCACCACATCTTTGCTACAGCTGTAGGAACTTTTCAGATGAAAAAGAATACATTTATAAAATACAGGACCAAACCCTTTACAATAAACTGCCATCTTTCAGACTTCTATGAGGTGTTAGCAGCTCCACTGAAAGACAAAGTATATGTTTTCATTTAAATAACTGGCCGAGGCTAAAAGGTTTTATATTATCCAACATTCCACCCCCCCCCAAAAAAAAAAAAAATGATAGAAAAAGCTTAAAATAAACAAATAAATTAAAACTCCTCAGATTTACTTTGAGACCTCTGGGAGGGGCCCGACCCCTATAGGTTGCAGGACTTTTACTGAATTATATCAGCAGATCACTGTTATTACATTTATTGAGTTATTTATCTAAATTATCAACATTACATTGTGTTTCATTGAGTTCATCACATGTGCACCTCAAGACATCATCAAACCTTTTCTTTAAACATTTATTGAAATGTAAACACAGCTAAATTTAAAACTAATAATCTAAAATCCAGTGACAGAATATAACTCAGGAACTTGAGGAACTTTACTTGAGTATTTCTGTTTCTGCCACTTTATACTTCCACTCCTCTACACTTTGGAGGCAATATTGTACTTTTTATTCCACTACATTTATTTGATAACTTTAGTTACTCGTTATTTTACAGATTACATGCTGCACCAGAGCCAGCGTAGAACATTTTTAAATTAGTTTATTTTCAACAGCGATCAACTTTTTTTTTTTTTAAAACACTGATGAAGAGAATCAAAAGTATCTGGAATATCGAGTCTGATATGTTAAACGTTGCACATTTATGTAAAATGTGCTCTTACTTTTGATAATTAAGTAAATGTATTGCTAGTAAAGTGGCTCTCATACTTATGTACATTTAAAATTAGACACTTTTTCTCAAAAACTATTTGCATGTGTGATTTCACTTTTGCCAAAGTAATATTTAATACAATATCTAACCTTTCACTCAGGTATGACTTTGGGTACTTTTTACAACACGGGTAATATTTCATATCAAATAAACATGTTTTGATACTAACTAACTTATTGATAAATGCTGTGTAATTAATCTATAAACCATAATTACATTGCAGCTGATGTTTATCAGCCTTTCATATTGTTTGATAAATGGTTTATAAAGCATTTGATTGTTTGCTAACTGTAAACTACATTTTAATTAACTTTAAATAACCATTATTAAATGATGCTTATTATAAAATGTTACCTTAATGTCTTTAGTTTTACTCTTAATCAGTTCGGTCAAATTTGTTAACACATCCAGCATGAGGAGGTTCGGGTCATATGTGTTTTGACACTGTGAGTCCACTGCCTTCACAGAGTGATCATTCAAAAAGTAATGAAACTAATGAAAACTGAAGTAAAACAAACAAACTGTCTCTGTAAAAGAGCCGAAATGAAAACAAAAAACAAAATAAGAAATAACAAGTGATGAAAAATACACAAAGGGTGAATCAGACAGACTACTAAGAGCACATTTGGACTTCACAGACGGAGTCCCATGAACCGAGCAAGATGAGAGGCCGCAGTGGGAGTGAAACAGAGCAGCTATAGTGCCGAAGGAATGGAGAGAATGGCACTTCTGTGCCCACCACTTCCTACTTCTGTGTTCCCCGTCTCGCACTCTTTCACTTATTTACTCTATCAGAGTGTCAACAACAGAGGCAGAGCTTCACACGGCAGGTTAGTGTCTGTTTCCCTCTATTGTGAACTAAAATATATGAATTGTTACGCTCTGTTATGTGGTGGACTTTATAGTGTTCACACAGAGCAGCCATGTGGTTTCAGATTACAGAGTTTTGAAGTCCTATACTTAAGGACTAATTTTGAGGTAGTTATACATTAATGTCGACACATCAGACGGACATTTTATCCTTTTATGCCTTCAATGGTTGCTTGTTACTTTACAGATTTTAAAAGTAGATTGTTTAACTCAAGTAGGATTTTACTGTAGCTCTTACTTGTAATTGAGTACTTTATCACCGTGATATTGTCACTTATTTCTAAAATAAATGATGATTTTCCTGCATTTCTTCACTGGCATCAGTTGAATCTATCTTCTCCTCTCACACAACTCTGTCCAACAGAATGAGTGTTTTTCACCGTCTGGCACCTCTGATCCCTCAAGTGTCTGCAACCTCCACACAAACACAAGAACAACCATCAGTCTGTTTGTCACCTCCTCTCGCCCTCTCCTCTCCTGTCATCAAAAAGAAACCCATTCAGATCCCGTCATTTGATGAGAAGGGACTCATCTATGAAAAAGACAACCGAAAACAGATTGACGCTGACAGGTATATTAAGCTGGAGCTTGAATTCTTGCTCAGTTCTAATTCATTTTTCCATTTACATTTTTTTCCTCTCTCTTTTGGCTTCAGATCTTTCGTTCCAATTTGTTCCTCCAAGACATCCAGTCGGCCCTCTTGGAGTAAATCATGTCAGCATTTGCACGGAGAAAGAGCTTCAACCCTCCCAAGAACCAAGCCCAAAACACGCAACCCTCCAACTCTCCCTGCAAAGCCCAGAATCTCCATTTCTCCTGCTCCAAAGCCAAATTCCTCTCCCACTCTGAAACCAAAGCCAAGTGATTCTCTTCATCTCCCCACCTCACATCTGTGTGATCCTTCTCCATTACTGCAGCAGCCTCCGTCGAAGCCAAGTGTTTCTCCGACTCTGACCGTCCCGACACCCAGACTGAGTCCATCTCCGACTTCGGGAGACAGTCGGGGAGCCAAGCAGCCATCTCCTGTTGCAAAGGAAAGACGTGCTAGATCGATTACCATTTCAAACACTAAAGTTGACCCTGTGTGCAGCAAAGTGGCAAAGCATGACGTTCTTGACCAAGAAGCTTTACTGGACTTCACTAATCCCACGTTGAGAAGAGTTTGTCCACACGAGTCTCAGAGACATGCAGCCACGTCTCAAAACTCCTGTTTATTGCAAGAAAAAGTTGGTTTTAGTAGAAAAGAGAAACCACAGCCTCCACCAAGGAATATAGACGTCAGTGCAATTGTTAAACCAAAGTCAAGCATCACAAAACAGCAGGAATTTCTGCCAACTGGAGCGGCAGATGCACAAACATCTCTCTCAGAGTCTGGAGGGATTAAGTTTGCTAATGTTCAGAGAGAGTCTCTGTCTGTGTTGGATGGACTGGCTGCTCAGGTGAGGCTTCACAGAAACCCTCGTAGACTTGCAGGATTTGCTTTCAATGACCAATCATATGAGCGAATGTATTCTGAGAGAAGTGCAGCTTTATCAATGACTGCCAGAGTATCGATTGTCTCTCCAAATATTGAGACGAGAAGGAGAAGATTTGGCTTCAACAGCGAAACGAGAACTCAGGAAGAGAACAATACATGGACAATTACAGGAAGTTCATCGAAACTCTTCGAAAACGAGTCACCTCAGAAACACAGACTCTGGTCGAAGGCTCAGAGTCAAACCACTCAGATGGATGTGAAGAGTGCAGTAAGCCAGTCGGACTGTGCTTCAAAGGATTACAGCTGCCAGTCAGAAGGCATCGATCAGAAAACGGAGGATCCTCCTCAGTGTGCACACAGATTAATTCAACTTAAGACCTGTCTGGTGGAACCTCACAAACAGGAGGCCACATCAAAAACTACCTTTTCAACACCTGATATTTTATCACACAAACGGCAGCATCAGAGTAAAAGCCGAAGAGGGGAGAACTGCTGTGACGCAGGACCAAATCAAACAGGTATTTTTGCACCATCTGGCCATCATGAGGTGCCCACAAAGTTACCAGAACATGCCTCAGAGAAGTGCGTTGTAAGCTGGTCGCCGCCTGTGGCACACCGCCCGTTCAACACAAACAGCGTTGGCATCGGTTCAAAGGGGGTCTTTGACCTGCTGTCCCAGCCGCAGCACAGAGAGTACCAGAGACCAGATGGGACAACAACAGCTCCCCTTCCACTACACCAACCGAATTACTCACCAGCAGACCGAGCGTTTATCATGGAGGAAGCAGAGGACCCCTATTATGTCACCATGTACTACCCAGGTTCAGTGTATGTGGGTGAGTACAGAGAAACCACTTGGAAGGCAAATTCCTCAGAGCACATCAGGGTCTCTTTCATCTCCTCTTTTTAAATCTATTTGGAGTGAGAAATTAAACAATTTTCTTGCTATCTAAGGGGGCGGGAACTCTGCTGAGGGGGCGGTCAAAGAGGGATTTAAGACGTTGCTCCTTATCTGTAGAGTAACAGACATGCAGAGCAGAGACGTGACAGCGCTGGTTAACAGACTTGTATCAAAGTGAGTCCAGGGGGACATGCCAGTGCAGCACTCAGCAGAGACAAACAAACAGGAGGAAAACATGCAAAAAAGAAAGCAAAAGCAGGACGAAAGTGGAGCAACTCGGAGATAAAGTGTGAGTACAGTGACATCGCCGAGGTTCTCCTCCTGTCACTCTTTAAAGAATCATTTACCGAGCAACACTAACAAATACTGTGCAAATCCTGGAAGATAGAGATTAAAAATAAGACACCATTTAGTATAAATAAGCTGTCTGAATCTCCTCCTGAGGGCCTTTAGGATATCACAGTGCAGTGATTACCAGCCTTCATGAAGTATCGTGTCTTTGCAGCAGGTTGCAGACTGTATGTTTGTGGGGATTGTTATATTGCTTAATTTGACACGATTTTAGAGGCCCTTCCAGGTAAAACTGTCCAGTATTTGTTTTACAAAGCAAAGCTAACTCTACAATCTCATACCAGAATTTTTTTTTCTGGAGCTTTCAACTGTAACGCACCGTCTTCATCTGCAGGTAGAGTTTACTCAGCTGTCATGGGGATTGAAATATTGATAAGTGAGCTCAGAAGCTATGTAGGATGAAATCAGGAAAGCTTGTTGTTGTTAACAGCAGTTTAATGCGCTCCACCCAGACACAATATTAAATGCTGCTTAAATAATAATGCGTTCATTATAATGATCAAGCAATATAATATGTCCTCCCTCTGAGTACTGAGTACTTTTGAAGCTGTGAGTTCTTATTCTTGATGATGCTTTTGTACTTTTATGTTAGTAAAATTATGACTGAATGACTTATAAGTGTAATGGAGTACTTCTACTAGTTGTGGATATAGCTGTGTGCATTAGCTCAGTTACTGTAATGAAATACCAATTTAAGGTAAAGGTTCTTTACTACAGTATTTTTATTTTTACCAACAACAGAAGACTCAAATAACTTTTGGTGCGACTGCAGAAGAAAGGGACAGATCCAGGACATTTTTGTCACTTTCTTTACCATTGCGAGATTTTTACTAATTTCTCAGGCAATAATGCATGGATCCTGACAAAAAAACCAACAACAGGTGTATTCAGATGGCTGTTATCTATGTGTGACAACAGTTTGATGTGGATCAAGGGGATCGCTGGGCCTTGGCAGAGATACACGCTCTGCTGATTGCCATTATAGTTTGCTACTCAAACTCCACCACATTTCAGAGAGCAATATTGAACTTCTTACTCCACTTCAGTTATATGGTAGTTAAAGGGGCACTATGTAGTTTTGGGAAAGAAATTAAAACTTAGAAATGTAATATTTACAATATTAATGAGGTAATAAACCTCTTTTTTCCATAATTCAATAGATAAGCAGTCCACAGAGGAAAATAGGGTCCACAGAACACTGTTTGAAGCTAGAAAGGTGGATGGATCCGCCAAATATAAACAAAGTAATTTTGTATTCAGTTATGAAAACAGAGAGAGTTTGTTTATTTAGTTTGTTTAGACGTGAAAATCAGTCAATGAGGATCTCTTCCCGTGGATTCAATTTGATTCCCCAAAACAAAATAGTGCACGTTTAAAGTCTTTACACACTATGGAAAATAAAATATAATTTTATACATATGATGTTCTTATCTATATAAAGCAGTTAAAAATGACATCCACATACATAAGTATGCTAATAGTGATTCAATTTGATTTTTTTCATAATACACCATAATAAAACATTATCATGGGCTGTTCTGCTTCCACAATGAGAACTAGTACATTCTGCTGAGAATACCTATGCAATTTTTCTTAATTATAAAAGCAGGACCTTAATTATGCATAAATTACATTTCAGTAGTTTTACTTTCACTTCTGCAAAGGCCATCAGTACATCTTCCTCCACCCTGCTACCCCATGGAGGAGAATTTTTACATTAAAAATATCTGCTCATTTGATTCAGATCAAACTTGATTAATATGGACTAATTATAGCTTAACGCAAATCCTCAGTGTTCCCTAAAAATAGTCTGTATCATTGACAGAGGACACTGTACCAAAAAATGTCCCTTTGAGGGAAAGTCATACTGCGCATGCGCGCTGCATCTCCCCACTCCTTCTCCTCTTGTCGCCTTGGTAACGGTAAAGGGGGGGGCTCACGGACAGAGGGAAGGAGAGGAGAGGTACCCAGACTAATTACATGACTGCTATTCATCTTATTATCTCTGTGTTTTGATATACACCGTTTGTTCTTGGACTAAGAGCGACAACAGATCGAACTGTCTCCTCCTCGAGCTGTGCGCAGGTCAATTGAACGGGAATCGGTGAGTGTGACAGGCGAGCCGACCGTTAGTTAGCCGACGTAACGTTAAGCTAGCTGCTAGCACGGAGCTGCCTGCCGCTAGCTGTTAACGTTATTATCCAGCATGACTGGAGAGAGACAATGGGGTCGACAGGCTGTGATGGAGCTCACCTCCTGCGTTGTATTAAAACAGATGGATATTATAGGTAACATGAATATGGACCCATAATACGTGGGCGTTTATGTTAATATGTGTGGCCAGCCAGAACAAAAATACCCATTTTTAGTCGGGAAACAGTTCGTGGCATTAACGTCGGCCGAGCATCATCAGGTATTTTATGTTCCAGTCTGGAACACAAATGTGTGATTTTCCTTTATTAGTCAACCACTGTTATTAATGCTGAAATAATGCTGCACATCTGGTGAATGTACTGTATTATATGTGTGAAGGCAACAAGGAGCAAGAGGGCAGGCAGAGAGGGGAGCAGGGCTGCATGACTGCTGAGTGTTGTGAATCAAAGTGACAGCCACTGCCTCAGTGACCTGTATGGTCTGTACACTGTAGCTGCACTGACTTCAAGCCTGGCATCAGGCTGCTCCCTGTGTACACCCTGGAGGGCTGAGGTTATCAGCATCTTGGCTCAACCTCATCCCTCCTACTGTTGCCATCTGCCTCCACTGTTTGTATTCTCTTAAAGGGTCAGTTAAAAAAAAACTCATATTCTCTAATGTACGTGCAGTGTAAGTTAGATCATTGCTAGGACTACAACTAACGTTTATTTTTGGTGTCGATTAATCTGTTGATTATTTTCCTGATCAATCGATTAGTTGTTGGTGAAAAATCTCAGTTTTACCCAAAGCCCAAGGTGATGCCTCGAGTGTCTTGTTTTTTCTAACCCAGAGATATTTAGTTTACTATCATAGAGGAGAAACCAGAAAAATTATCACATTTAAGAGGCTAGAATCAATGAATTTGACTGTATTTCTTCTTAAATAATTACTCAAACCCATTAATTGATAATCAAAACAGGTGGTGATTAATTTAATAGTTAACCTGATCAATTAATCATTGCAGCTCCACAGGTAATAGAAAAAATACCCAATGGCAGGTTTGCAGAGTCCACTGTAACTTCCTAAATGTCTTGTTTTGTCCACAAACCAAAGATATTCAGATTACTGTCACAAAAGAGTAAAGAAGCCAGAATATGTTCACATGAAGAAGCTTGAATCAAAGAAGTTTTTTTTTTTCTACACCCAAGCAGCACTCCATGCATTTTGCTTTTTTTTAAAAGAATACTCAAACCCATTAACCCATTAATTGATCATCAAAATCGATGGTGATTAATTTAATAATTCAAAACTAATCCATTAATCATTGCAGCTCTACATGGTGTGGCAGAAACATATCCATAACAAGTTTGCATGTCTTGTGTTTCAGTGATGGTACATCATTATAAGTACATTTACTCAACTACTATACTAAAGTACAATTTTGAGATACTTCCATAGTACTTCCATTTTCTGCTGCTTTCTACCTACACTCTGCTTCATTTTGGAGGGGAGTTACTAGTTGCTTTGCATGCTGCATCAGAGCCAGAATAGCTCTTTTATAAGAGAGTTTATCTTTTCGAAAATCCAACTGAAAAATATATCTTGAAATATATAAAAAACACTTGTACTTGAGAACTTTTCGTATGAGGGACTTTCACTTTTACCAAAGTACTGTATACCCGTATATATTTATTTTCACTCAAGTATGACTCTTGGGTTCTTTTTTACAACACTGTTGTTTTGTCAAGATATTTAGTTTAGTGTTATAGTAGACTAAGCAATGAGCAAAACATTTAGAATCCAGAAGCTGTAGCCTCAATATTTGGCAATTTTTTACTTAAAAATGGCAAATAATCGATTAATGTTGTGGCTTTTAAAATGTTCTAACTAATTGACTAATTGATAAACTAACAAACTGTTGCAGCCCTAGTGCTCACAGCATTAGCAAATTAAATTTACTTGTACCAAGCTGACAGTAATGGATAACTGCAGTACATTTTGTGATATTGATATTTGAGAGTAATCTAATTTGTATTTTTTTACATAACATTCTTCACAAGGATTTATTTTTATAATTGTAACCAAGACTTGTCCTCCTTAGCCAAGGTTTTTGCATCTCACGAATATACTCTATGGTGGACAAATGTACACCATTAGACCACCATATCTTTTTGCATTTCTTTACAATTTCTGAGTATCAACATATGAACTGATATCTTCAATGAGCTAATATCAGCCAGTATATTGTCCTTACCTGTCACTCTAGCTTTCCCAAGGGCCAGTCTCATACCTGGTAAATGAAGATATACTCTAAACACAATTGTACCCCTACTCCTAACGTGTAGTGTAAAATGTAGTTCTTTATAGATAAATGTTGACAAAAGAAACTATTTCATGTGAATCTGTGAGATTTGGCCATACCCAATATGCTTAACAAGATCAGTGTCTAAAATTCAAGAGCAACATCTCTTCATACCGTCCATTACTGGAGCTATATATCTTAAACCAGGACTGTCTTGATTGCAAGACGCACATGAAAGAAATAGGAATTTGATTGAACAAATCGTTTAATACTACTCCAATATCACATTTATTCACTGTAGATTCTGTAAAAGGGCGGAAAGGCCTCAGAACGCTCGATTGACCTACTTCCTAGTGACGTACCAGCATTTTCTGTTAAAGAAAAAACATTTTTTATACTCCTCTCCTTTCCCTGTTACAGACATGTCAGACGTAGTTCCTCCAGAAGTGAGACCCAAACCGGCCGTCCCTGCCAAGCCCCCAAATGTGGGGGTTCCATCCCCCTCCAGCCCATTCCCGCCACAGGCCCCGAGCATTGGGGGAGGAGCTCCTCCTCCAAGCGCCATCCCCGTCCCCATCGGGAGTCATGGCCCACAGCACATCAGCACTCATAGTGTGGGTCATGGTGTCGGCCATGGTGCAGGCCACGTTGCGGGTCACACTGCAGCACACAATGGAGCTCATGCTCACAGTGGCTCCCACAGCTCCGGGGGTGGATCCACTTTGCTGGGATACATTGGTATTGACACCATCATTGAGCAGATGAGGAAGAAGACCATGAAGACAGGCTTCGACTTTAATATCATGGTTGTTGGTGAGTGAAAGATGATTAATAGTCTAAAAGTGTGATGAGAATACAATGCATTTTTTTTGTTCGCTGAAAACAATCTGAATAGACATTTTCTGTATCTCTTTTTCTGTAATTGTAACTTCTTTTCAGCCTTGTTCTTACATTCTGGCCCTCCTTTTCATCTCAGGCCACAGTGGTCTCGGAAAGTCCACTCTGGTGAACACTCTATTCAAGTCCCAGGTGAGCAGGAAGAGTGCAGGCTGGGCCCGTGATGACAAGATCCCCAAAACTGTTGATATCAAGGCAGTGTCTCATGGTGAGTACAAGGAGAGAGTGACTGTTCTCTCTTCAGAGCCAGACAATTATAGCAACATTTAATTTGACAGACAAAATTAATGATCTTTGACCACGTTCTTAGTCCCACATAGCCTAGTTACAGTGTTTCAGTGCACACTGGTAGATGCCAAGTGAGGTTGCCATTATTCTCTACGCATTCTAAATCAACTTCTGCATCTTCTGCAGGTACGTTGTGTGAGGGGCTTTAATCCTTCGTTTACTGAATCTGTAATAAGATGGTGGCTTCCTTCAAAATTTCTACTAAACATACATTGCTCTGGAATAGTTATACTACATGATTTAAGAAATGTGCCTGACTTGTCTGTATTCAGGGTAGGAAGAAGGTTATGCATTCACGTTTGTTTGTTTGAGAAATATGTAAAAATGAATTCATGGATTTGGCTGAAATTTGGTGGACAGATCATTGGCGGATGAAAGATCGATGTCAAGGATCAGCTAACTACATTGTGTTGATAACCTGGCTGGTGCTGCTGACCAAACATGATTTTCTGATGCTGTGTCAATGTGCCAAGATGGTCAGTCAAGACAGGAAATCAAATCAAATGATCAAGGCAAGACAGGAAACAAGATGGCTCTACCATTAAAGGTCTAGTCAAATTACATTTCTGGTGAATTCAAATGTCCCACATGCTGCCCAGAGAAAATTGTGATGTCATGTTGCTGCAAGTAATATATCAACATTGATCAGACTTATGCCGCGATAACAACATTTCTAAACATCAGTGTTTCTGTTGAACGAACAAGCACATCTGCTGGGTTTACTGGTTGATTTGTGTTAAAAACGAATGTAAACCTGTCTAACTCAGAATGCTCAAGCCCTTTGTTTTGATGCTGCAGAAGGACAGACTAATGCCCCCTATCACTTATATTGGGTCCATGTTGGGAATGCATCCCTTAATCACCAGTATCATCAACAGGAGAAATGATAACAGCAACCAAAGCCTGTTTAAATGTTCATGAGCACCTGACTGTTAATATGGACTTGAAAAACTGTGAACTGATCCTTTAATGGCTGGTTGTTGCCATTATAGATGCTAAAATTTTACCAGCGGAGACAGCGTTGGCCAGTGATGTTTTCACATTATGAGTCTGTGTCCGGATTTTGTCAGCACAGTAGAATCACAACCATACATGATATAGTCGAGGAACTTCACAGGTGTGTAGTTGATATCAAAATAAAGGCTGAGTTTGAAGATGGGTGTCGTATGAGTAAGATTGTCGGAATTAGGCAGAAAGGAAGCAGAAAAGGGGCCGATGACTTCACACTTTATCATTCCTGTCGACTCATATGCCTATGTACAGTATAATATGTCCGTGGGAGTGCGTTATATACATCTGTGTGTTAAAAACTTGTATGTTGAGGTAAACATGCATGTAATGCTGTGATTCTACCCTCTAACTGAAGTTACACAGTGCAGAAACAAGCGATAGGGGGGTGGAGTGGCTGTGACAGAGACACCATTCCCACTATTACAAGACACTGTACCATCAAAATGATTTAGAAGCTGTTATTTCAAGGTAAAATGTTATATAATGTTGTGAATTTTAATTATATGTGTAAGGGGATTTTTTATTAGCATATTTCTACACCAGCATCAATGTGTAGCATTGGATTGAGCACAATTGTCTATGGTGGAGTTGACTAATGAATGGCTTGAGCATATTTCTATATCTCCTCTATGTCTAGGTCATGCTGGTTTTAGTCAACATCTAGTACAGATTGTTATCGGGCACATTGAGTTCCCACTAGATCACAAATGTATCAAGCCTGCCAGAAATATCCATAACTGTGAGGATTTTCAAACTAGAGGCAGTGTTTTTACTTGTTGATCCGCAGTGCAGAGAATATTTGTTCGCACACAGACACACTGTAAGTGAATCCCAAGTATATTATAATACACAAGTTAGAAAGTTGCATAATGGCAGACATGACCTCATATGAAATTTAAAAAAGTTTGCTACCATAACGCCAGACAAGCTCAGAACTGAGAGCCGCGTTTCCATAGTAACAGTGAATGACCCCTGCTGACAACTGACACAAAGAGGTAAGCATGGCTCAATTTGTGGTTTGCTAACAATGTTGTCGAGCCAGGAATCAGAAATGTTGCTTCCCTCGTGAGACGCCCGTGTAACTGATATTCTTCCACAATGCACAAGCTTTCTGCTGCAATAAACAGAGCCGAGCAGCAAGCCATGATGCTTATTTGAAAATTAGTACAGCGCAAATGACCCCTAATTAAAGCCACTATGTGTAGCTTTTGAAAATATCTCACTTAACTGTATCAAATTAATAACTGTGGCAGACAGTTGGGTTGGGTGTGCAGTACTGGAGAAGTGAACTTGTGTACATTCTCGATGATTTAACAGCACCAGGGAAACAGTGGTGATACGTCAGACCCTTGGACAGAGCTGTGTTTGGTCGCTACTGTTTATATGATTATGCACAAATTGCCTGCGGTTGACAGTGACCTGACATTATTAAGCCCTTGCCAGTGAGAAACTCAACAGACATGTGGCATCACATCACACAGATGTTAAAAATATCTCTCTCAGATAATTTGTTCTTGGTTGTGTGTGTGGCCTGAACGTCATAAAACATCTGTTCAATATGTTGTGATATCAGTTATACTCCAAATACCGATCAGTTATGTTTCCATATATTAAGCAACAGCTGTCATTTGTTCGTTTTTTTTTTTTTCAACAGTCCTCGAGGAGGGTGGTGTGAAGATGAAGCTGACAGTTGTCGACACTCCAGGCTTCGGGGACCAAATCAATAACGACAACTGGTGGGTTTTCCAACTCCTGGATCATTAAACCCCCATAAATGCCATCATTACTGCTTTATCTTGCCAGGAACACATTTTAGCTTGTCATCTTATAATTATATTTTAAGCTCGGGATTGCGGCAATGCATTTAGTCCCCAAAACTACATTGAAAATGATCCTACTCAAGTAAAGCTTTCCTCTTCTTTTGCTCCTTTTTTCCCGCTCATGCAATCTTTTTCTCTCACGCTGACTTCTGCTGCTATATCCACAGCTGGGAGCCCATTTCCAAGTACATCAATGAGCAGTATGAGAAGTTCCTGAAAGAGGAGGTCAACATCACCAGAAAGAAGCGTATCCCTGACACCAGGGTGCACTGCTGTCTCTACTTCATCTCCCCAACTGGACACTCGTGAGTGAAACTAGAGATTGGTGAAGTAATCACTTAAACCATCTTTAAGTATCTGAGGGGCATGTGTTTTTAGTAATCTGTTGAAAAAAGCTGTACTTACGCACACACAGCACACAGAGTTCACGTCCCTTTATCCCAAAACATTTCATTTCAAGCCCCAAATCAAGTGTGCTACTTTATATTGCAGACAACACACACCTCTCTCTCTCCTCTGAACACTGCACAATTAGCTCCCGCTGACAACTGTGAAATTGCTTTTTAATGGGTAAACGGATACAGTCTTTTGTGTATTACAGCCACTGTGTCCCATCCTTCTTAGCCGGCATAATTGAGACCGACAGGATGTTTTGTGTGCAGGCAAACAAGAACTGGGACACAACCTTTGTGCAATGATAAGCCCACTTTTCAGTCGCATTCACACTGTAAGTCTTTTGTAATTGCTACGAAATCCAGGGAAAGGTAATATGAAACATGCCTGTAAAAATCCCTAAGCCTCCCTCTGTTATTTATTATTGTGATCATCTTGTCACTGTTGAATCCAAACCTAGAAGACTCAAAACTCCTAAGTATACTGAATTAATCACTGTCCTTCTGTTTCTTCTGTGCTATCTGTCTCTCCCAGTCTCCGGCAGCTAGATGTCGAGTTCATGAAGCGCTTGAGTCACTCTGTCAACATTATTCCTGTCATTGCAAAGGCAGACACAATGACCATTGAGGAGAGACAGGACTTCAAACAGAGGGTAAGTCTCACAAATTATCCCACTAACACTAGGCCAATTAATCAGCCAGGCCTACAGTATGTAGCGGCTAAGTAGCTAATTTCAAATATCAGCATCTTTGTTTATGTCAGTTCTCGACTGACATTTCTTGGAAACTGTAGGCACTGATGCCTGGAGTCATTTTAAATACCAGAACAGAAATGCTGATGCTTGATCAATATCAAGCCCCCCACCCCACAGTTTCTGAGTGCAACTCCACTGCCATAAATACAAATATCAGGTCTGTAACAATTTTTCAGATGTAATTTAGGTGCTATCTACAAACAAAACTCATTACGTCATAACAATGTTCTGTGTTGAAAACTTGTATGTTGAAGTAAAACTGTATGTAATGTATCCTAACCTCCAACTGAAGTCACATAGTGCAGAAACAAGTGATAGCTGAGACGGAGACATCATTCACCCTATTACAAGACACTGTACCATCAAAATGATTTTGAAGCTGTTATTTTAAGGTCGAATGTTACATAATGTTGTTTTAACAATCAATCAAATGACTGTTGCAACATGTGTGTAAGGTGAAAGGTAAATCTCATAGAGAATCACCATCTGACTCCGCAGTTCCACTCAGCTTCAAGGAGCATTTTAGAATCTCTTAACTCATTGTTTTGATATTACGTCCCGCTGGTTCAGTGTCATCACTCTCATAGCATTTTTATTTTTATTTTTTTTTGCCTCACTAGGCAGCAGCTATTTTCAGCACAAACGCTCTTAAAGCCCACTGTACAATACCTGCCAAGACACCATTAGTGACTGGTTGGTGAACATAGTGGAGCATTTAGCAGCTAAAGAGCCAGATGTTTCCCTGGGGACTTGTAAGAGACCAAATCAGAGTTTAAAAAAAACATTCATCATGTGGCCAGAGACATGAAAGAAAAATTAATAGTAATACTCCCTGACTGTTGAATGTGTAATACCCTGTCACTTCAGACAACAAACCCACTAACATCTCACCTTTGTCTTCAGTGGGAAAGAGTGAAATTCATATTCATTCTTGGGTCAAATGACAGCAGTAGTGGCAGATTTTCTCCTTTTTCTGGTGCTATGCTATGAGCCGGTTGATGTGAAAGAAACTGGCATGTAAATGCTTTTCCAGCTGTGTCCGTTCTAGCAGCACTGGAGCATTGTTCAGTCAGTGATGAGTTTTAAAGAGAAACTTGAGTTAAAGATCTAAAAAAGGAACTACTCTAACATTGTCACTGGCCTCAATACTTCTTCCTAGTGTTTTGTAATGTGCTTTGATTGAAAGGAAGAGGAAGGAAGTTATTTTTTAAGAACATATCGATTTTGTAGGATGATCATTTGTCACTATTGTGATTACAGCTTGTTTGCACTACCCCAAGTGGCCAGAGTTTAATATAGGGAGATCCATAATACTGGGATATTATATTTCTCAAAACTCCCATACTGGACAGGCTATGACCGCACAGCTTCTCCAGATGTTGGGTATACAAGTGACTTGTAGACATCACTCAGCTGTGTGTTGCTTCCTGGCTTTGTTTTGTGCTGTAGGTGAGGAAGGAACTAGAGATGGGTGGGATTGAGTTTTACCCACAGAAAGAGTTTGATGAGGACATGGAGGACAAGAGCGACAATGACAAGATCAGAGTAAGTGTTTCCGTTCTTTCTTTTTTCAGACACATTTGTCCTATGATTTTCATCCTCTCCCGCCCCTCTCCACCCCACTTAACCCAATCTCTCACACACTCACGCACTGCTTCCTCTAAACAGAATGTCAGGGCACTGGGGCATGTTGGGTATTTGTTTCATCTCATAGATCTTGCTCTGTTCTCTTTAGTACACTGAACCATGGTGAAATGTCTCTGTCTATAGGAGGCGATGCCCTTTGCTGTGGTGGGCAGCGACAAAGAATATCAAGTGAATGGCAAACGGGTCCTGGGGAGGAAGACAGCGTGGGGAATTGTAGAAGGTGTGTGATATGGCAACATTTACAGTCCCTCTGCCAGAGAAATATTGATGGTTTCAGGTAAATGACTTGACATATGAGATATGACATTTGATTCTGTCCATTTTTTGTTGCAGTTGAAAATCCCAACCATTGTGAGTTTGCTCAGCTGAGGGACTTCCTGATCAGGTAAAGTATTCTTTAAAAATATTATCATGGCAATGCAATAAGCTGGACTTAGGAAGCAATCAGAAACTATGGAATTTTCCTTGTGTCATAGTATATTCAAAATAACCTAAATCAGGAGTTAGGGTTTAACTAACTAACTGCAGCTAATGATTATTTTCATTATCAAACAATCTGCTGATTATTTTATTTATTTATTTAATGATCATTTGCTAAAACGAATCAGGAATGACACATGATGACCAGGGAACAGGCAGCAATACAGAAGACGCAGATGAAACAAAACTGAGGGAAAACACAGGCTTAAATACACAGGAAGTGATTAACTAACAATACACAGGTGTACACATAGTGGGAAAAAGACAAAGGCAAGAAGTGGAAAGCAACACACAATACACAGTGATATAATCTACAAAATAAAACAGGAAATTACCAAACCAACCTGTGACACACAGCTTACATACAATTTAATGATTTTTTTCAACAATGTTATTTCAAAGTGTATAGATGGCATTCATCTAAAATGCATATTTATGCTTTCATGTAATTACAACACTTTCACTAACGTTAGGTTGGAGACCTAATTTACCTTTTCAGTCGCAGACTAAAGAAAATGACAGTTTGAGTTTATCCGAAAGTAGCAGGTAGTCTGAGATGTTGGGTAGATATCAAAGATGCTAGCAAAGCAACACAATACATGAAATAAGCACAGTAGACTTATCAGATAGGTTGGACCACTGTGTTTTATTATATATCTTTGAATGTTACAGTTACAGCTGAAAATGACAAAAGACACAAAGTTTGCCAACATCACATATTTCTGCAATTCAAATCAGCTGCCAGTCGTCTTCCAGGAAGTTGTCTACCAGCTGTCTACTGTTTGTTATCATCAGTCTATTAAACCAAAACAGATGATGATGATGATAATAGAACACTGATCTGTATTTAAAAATACACAATAAGGCTGATATCGGCCCTGTTTGAAATACCTTATATACATAACCAGTAATCTGTGTGTCTGTGTCTTCTTTCAGGTCTCACCTCCAGGATTTGAAGGAGGTGACTCATAACATTCACTATGAAACCTATCGAGCCAAGAGACTGAACGAGAACGGAGGTCTGCACCCCATATCCTCCAATGACACCCAAGAGAGCAACCTGTAGTCAGTCAGTTGGAGGAGTTGTACAGAGTGAGAATAAAAAACAGTGCAATGAAGCTGATGCAGATGAACCTATAATCATTTTCACCACGGCCTCGCTGCATGCTTGGAAAACATTGAATTCTGTAAAAGTCTGTGTAATTTTTTCTGATTCCAGGCTCCACCCATCCTCCTCTACACCACCCTCCCCACAAACACCTATCAGACCCCTCTTTCATTTCCAAGTCATTCCTATGAATATTCGGATGACCCAGAGCTTTAGTGCCATTATAAAATTAACATTTTATCTACTGCCAATGCCTTCTCATTTATCATCGTCCGGGTAGTTCAAGCTTAGAAAGTGCCACATGATGAGTATTAGAGGCAAATTTTTGAGTTTTATTGTTGTGTAGCAGCTGATGTCTGAGTTCAAACAAATTATATGATTTGCTCTAAATATTAAAATCATAATTCCTGTGTTGTAGTGATGCTCTGCAGTTGACTCTGTACAAATTGCTTTTTTAAAATTCTCAGCAGCGTTTGGAGAAAAAGTCCCCGTGGCTTAACTGTCAGGAGGGCTTAACAAACATTACAAGCTGTGCTGGCTTCTTTTATACCCACCCTCACCAACAAATGAAATTTCTCTAATGTTCCCTCGCCCTTTTTATGTTTCATTTTGCATTTACAAAATAGTTTGTGTGCACAGACCTGCATACTAAGATGAGAGAAAGCTGCAACATCAGCCGCATATGAAATTCAATTCTGTGGGCTACAGCGTTTGTGTAATTAGTCCAACGGGATGCATGACTGTGCGTGCTGCAGATTCAGCATAATAGTATATTAAATGTAACAGGTTTTTCCTTGATTCAGATTCACTTGTGACCTGATTTGACAGCTAAGTGGACAACATGCACCTAGTTTTATTGCAAAAGCTAGAAGCATGTTATCTAACCTGTATTATTTTTGTTAGCAGTTAAAGGGTAACATCATTTTTACATAATAAAGTGTGTTTACAGGTCTTGGGGAGCATTACTACATATTTGGAAAAAGTCATTCTGGTGCCTACATGAATTCAGGGGAGACAATTTATCAGATTACATGCAGCTTCCTCTGGAGCCACAAAAGACTTTACAATACATACAAATATGCAGTAGTACTCTCCAAGACCTGTTAACACACTATAATATGTAAAATTGTAGTATGGAGTATGATATATAGTGTAAATCAGCCTTTCCTCTGGAATTTTGGCTTTGATGATTGGTGTAATCAATCAGAACTAAAGATAATCTTTACTTTTTGCTTGATATCTTGTGCCATGCCAATGCTTCATCACTAAACTCTGATTTGGTTTCCAGAATTTGTGTAAATGCCCTTTTAAAATTAATTTCACCCTGTTCACCACCTGGTGGCAGCACTTTGCCATCTATACACAGTGATGGAGCGAGAAACATGCACTTGGACCAGCTTTGTGTCCTCAAACATTCCGACTGCTGAGATTTTTAGGTGCATTTTTACACAGTCAAAAAATATTTTCTGATAAGGTTTACAGAGATTAGGTCCAACACTGCTGTCAGAAAGAACTAATATCACTCTCAAGACGATCATGTTTACAAGAAGCTTTAATACTCACAAGTGTAAATTGTTGTTTACCACGTTTTTTTCGGGAACCGTCTACTATAGAGGACGAATATGCCAAAACTCCAAATAATTCAATATTCAAACATAATTTCGTTCTAGATCATAATTTTGTACAAACATGAACATTTGTGTGATTTTGATATGAACTGAAATGTGATGCCTGCAACAAACTGAAAGTAGTTGTCTGTGATTTTGGTGCAGTCAGAGGTGTTGAGCAGAATTTTGAATCAGTGTTTGTGTGCATGCTTGTGTCCATATTCTGTTCACACATCACTGCAAATTTACATCAACTTATCAACTACTTCTGAATGTGTGATGTGTACATTAAACTGCTATATCATAAGGTGAAGTGCTGCTGTCTTAACTCCTGTAACTAAATTGACGACCCACTATCCACATATCACTTAGGATGTGAACTTCATGGTGTACATTTATTTAATAACCACTTTTCTCAGAGTTGCTGTGACACATTGGGATATCATTTTCAGTGTTATACTGAGTTATTTATACATTATTAATGTCTTATTATTGTAATTTATTATTTAATAAAAGCACATTCCCATGTTTATTGAAAGAGTTTTTTTCATGAATGTCACAACATGATAACATGATATTTTTATATATGTTTTGTATTAGTTTTAGTAGTCATAGTACAGGATTTATACCTGATTTCAAACAGTCTCAGAGTCAAGAACCACAAAGACGGTTGTAGTTGAAATAGACATTGATGAAATAAACATTGATGAAATAAACGTTATGGCTAAAACGCAGCATTATTAGAATTATTATTAGACAACAACAACACCTAGTTTTAATTATTTTTCATCAAAAGTCAATTTGACCATGAATTATGTAAAACCTACAACAAGCAGCAGTTATCTCAACCCACCACTGAATTGCATCTGCTGAGCTCTGAAGCTGCAGGATTAATTAATCAGACAACACATGCAGATTGATTGCACAAGCCATGATTTAAACTTGGCTCTTAGTTTTGTGTTTAGATGTGGACATTCTTGCAGGTGTGTGAAGGAATAAGAATCAGCTTTTTTCTCATTACAGTTTATACATTGCTGTCAGTGTACTAACACAGGAATCACAGCTAAGAACAAGGACAATGAAGCTTAACAAATTAAGGATAGAGAGGGCTGTTATGCAGCCTGTATCTAAAGTAAGTGGCATCCTTTAGTGGCATCAGCTGGCTGCTGCTCAACCTTAGAAATGAATTAAATTAAAAACATTAATATAATGTATTTACAACAATGACTGTAGTCCCTCAGTGCATCATCCTCTGAACACCATAGGGTGGCGCCTATAACCTGCAAGCTGCAAGAAGCATGCCGCACTATCCCTTTGGGCTCACTGTTATCAAGTGATCCTTTGAACCTTTGAGATTGCAATAATTGTTCCAGCTATTAGTCAAACTCCCATGTGTTTGTCCCTGCCAATGCTGAATGTGGGTAGTGCAGAACATGAGGTACACAGAACTCAGTATTCTGGTTTGTAGTCCACTTGGGGGTTTTGCTATGGTTGTGGTTGCAACTTCACCAGAGAGTTCCCCAAAGTTGAACTGCTTTGTCACAGGATTTGAATGTTTTATTTTCCCCTTCACTTACATAGAATGAAATTGAACGGGAGGCAAATATTCAACTCTGCAGTTTTTGTGTATATGTGACCGTAGCCTAAGCCTAACCCTGAAATTCCACCAGATACGTGTCCGCTGCTTTACGGCTTCGATCCGGCAACCCCCATCAGTTGCGTTTTGAGTCCGCGATGGCGCAGTACTGTCGACAATTGGCGTCGCGAGACCGAGGAGTTCCCGCGATAATCACATAATCACTCATGACGGCAATTATAGGTATGCGGATGGAGCAGATACGCAGCGCAGTGGACCTGGTGGAAGTTAACACATAGACTAGAGTGAAACCTATCAGCTCTGCTGGTGTGGTGGAGACATAACGCAGCGGACACGTATCTGGTGGAATCGCGGGGTAATTCCAGTTGTTTTATTGTACAGTGCTCTGTAGAACCTACAAGAGGGGAGTAGTTAAAACAGGTTGTATCCAGGGTCCACAATGGTCCTGTACCTGTCCTGTTTTGTGTTCAATCCAAACCAAACAGTGATGGATAAACAGAGAACAGACTGGATTACTGCAGTGTAGAACTGGTGTAGGAAGTACATCCTCCACTGGATCTATGTTGGATGTTAAACGGATGTTGAACCTGAAGGTATCCACACCAGACACAGGGTTGCTGAATATAGTGATGGTGGCTGTGTTGGGGGCTTCTCCTGAATTCACCTGTCACCTCCACAGTGCTTTTTCAGCACCAGGTTATTCTGAACGCACCACAGAGGCAGCTGTGGAGCCTCCTCATCTGTATGCAGACTCCTCACCATCCAGGATGAGGCCTTTGATACTTGTGTTTTCTGCAAACTTCAGGAGTTTAGACAGTTTTCCTGAGGTGTAATCATTGGTGTAAAGGTAGAAGAGCATCGGGAAGAGAACACTTCCCTGGGGGACGCCAGTGCTTATTGTCTGACTCTTGTAGGTAATTTTCCCCAGCCTTAGTTGCTCTTTACAGTCTAGGTAGAGCTGTCAGGATACTGCAAAAACTACAAAAATAAAATAACATGCTATTGAGAAGCAACCACAGGGGACGCAAGCAACCACCAAAAGCACACTTGACACCACATAATGTCATGTTCAAAATTACAACTGTAAGAACACCAAAGCACATCAAATTGCATGGAAGCAAATAGCAGAAACCCAAAGCAGCTAGGCTGAAGACTCAACAAGACTCGGTCCAAAACACAGGAGGATTATTTCTCTGCTACTCAATATCCCCCCAATACCCAGAAACCCAAGCACACTACTGTCCCATGATCAGACTGGACTTTTGCCCAGGATCATAGGAAAAAGTTGCATACCATCCATTTGAGCCACTCTTATTCAATGCAGGGGGGAATTCCTTCACCACTACAGGCCTATTGACCACAATGAGTTGAAGTGAAGGACTTCTGGGATGATTGTGTTGAACACCCAGCTGAAGTCCAAAGACAGGATCCTTCCATATGCTCCTGTGGAGTCAAGATGTTGCGGGACATAGAGCAGCACCATGTGGACAGCATAATCCACTCACCTGTTTGCCTGGTTTGCAAATGCAGGGGTCTGGCAAGGGTCCTGCAGTCTCTTTCAGGTGGGTCTGTTGAAGGATTTCATGACAATACAGCTGACGTTGACAGGCTCATCATCATCTTGTCCTGTGATAGATGATTATGAAGCATTTGGAGATGGAAGGAACTTCATGCAGCTTCAGTGATTTGTTAATGATATGCATGAAGTTGGGTGCTGGGTGCTTTCCTAGTCTTGTTGCTGAAAGTGTTGAATCACATCTTCTAAACAGATCCTGATTGCAAGTGGGGGGCCAAAGGGGAGGGGTCAAGGGGTAGCATGGGGTACAAATGATTGATGTGTGAGCGGGGGAGGATGCGAGTGTTGGTTTATACATCCTGCAGTAAAACCCATTTGGGTCCCATACATTTTTCTCCAAATACATAATTCTCCTGCAGATTATTATACACTTACCAATTGCCTTTTGCGGGTCATCATAAACAGAATATGATCTTTAATAATGGTTAACACCTTCTTTCAGTGTAATATGCTACTTGCTCTTTCTGTGCATGTACCATATTTTTCAGACTACAAGTCGTACTTTTTTTCATAGTTTGGCTGGTCCTGCGACTTATAGTCAGGTGCGACATGTATATAAAAATATATATAATTTAACATGTTTTTAAATGTTAATTCATACTGACTGACATGAACCAAGTAGTAAACATTACCATCTACAGCCGCGAGAGGGCACTCTAGGCTTCCTCCGGAGTTGGCGGAGTTGTTCAGAAGCGACACTGAGGATGAAGAATTCAATAGATTCAGTGATGTGGAATTAGATCGAGAGCTTGGTGAACTTGCTTAGCAGTAACTTGCTTGTTGGACTCGCTGGCTTGTCATGTTAATTTAGCCTATTCAGCTTCCCAGGTATGTTTTTTATGCTATTATGTAGCTGAATAACTGTTAATGTGTTACATTAACATACCGGACACCTATTAAGCCTGTTGTTCTGTGTGCTATTGTATAGTTGAATAACTGTTAATGTGTTACGTTAACATACCGGACACCGATTAAGCCTGTTGTTCTGTGTGCTATTGTGTAGTTGAATAACTTGCCTTTCCAGATTAAATGTCTGTTCTTGGTCTTGGATTTTGTGAAATAAATTTCTAAATAAATGCGACTAATAGTCAGGTGCGACTTATATATGTTTTTTTCCTCTTCATGATGCATTTTTTTACTGATGCGACTTATACTCCGGTAGCAGGGTTTCACCAGTACCATTAGTAAGTACCACTGTGATATACAGATATGAGTGCTAGGCCGCAGAAGTTGAAGGCAGAAGAGTTCAGGGGTTTATTGATAAATTCAAGGTTCATAAGCTTTTAGGGACGTAGGTCAGCAGGTGAGTCCAGTTTCAAGGATTCATGGTAGGGGGTTCAGAACTCGAGGACAAGGCTGGGGAACTGGACAGTGGCAGAGCAGGAGCCGTTCAGGAGGAAAAGCAGCTGTTAAGAAGGACAACTGGAAAAAACAGGCATACAAGTGGAGCCATTCTGGAGGACTATCAGGAGGCTGGGCAGATCTAGAGCACAGGCTGGAGGCTTTTGGCAGAGACCTTGAGGCTAGATGCGAAGGCAGAGCTGCTTTAGAAGACCTCATGTCAAGGCAGGGGGCTAGACAGTCAGCCCTATAGAGTGCAGAGCAGGAGGCTGGTGACAAGAATGCTAGACAGGAGGTCAGTTGCAGGAGATTTGATTGATCTAGCAGGGTCTCAGTGGGGACAGTCGGCTAGGGATCCAAATGATCTGGCTGGACCTTGTTCGAGACAGCTGACTGGGATTGAGAAGATCTGGCTGGTGGGGAGCCATGGTGCTGGGACCAAAACTTCTTCTATGGGCTCCACACCGATACCCCGTGAAAACGGCATGGCAAGTCCCTTTGAAAGATGGCCACTGGATTTTAGGGTAGCTTCTCAACTGGGCCACTGAAGGCTTGTAGGGCTCAGGGAAGGCAGAGAGGAGCCTACCAATCCAGAGGCTAGCCAAATCTGCTGGGTGCCGGATTTGAATGCCACAGAAGCGAGTGTGAGCCTACAAGAGAATGCCACAAATGCATACATACAAATTACCAAGCAACGAGGAGGAGTTCAGGGATTTACAGGCATGTAGGCAGGTACAAGGTTCATGCACCTGTTCAGGTTTCAGGTTGATATAGGTGGCTGAAAAGCAAGCAATGAATCAAAATAGACAGCTGGCACTGACTGGGGAAAAGGGTTATGTACTGACAGGACTAATGAGGGAGAGTGGGAGCAGGTGAGTAGGTGAATGAGAGAATCAGGTGACTGGAACTAGTGGAGAAAGTCTGAGGATAGGTGGACAGGTCGAAAATGGCAGGAAACGATATTATTCTCTGATATTCCAAACTAAAATGTTAATGTTGAACACCCGCTACCACAACTACTTTTGGTGCAGGTTTTTAAAATCAATTTAGCCAGGTGAAATGTGTATGATTTGGCAATGTTTCACAAGGTGTCTTTAATCTAACAAATACATCAACAGCTTTTTTAGATGTCACAATCATATATGCAGAAGGAGCTGAGGAAGAAGATCAGAGAGGGGAAGAACCGCTACAGGAGGAAGATGGAGAACCAGCTGCAGCAGAGAAATGTCAGTGGAGTCTGGAAAAACCTTAAAACAATCTCAGGGCAGAGGACTCCCAGGCTGCGGGGGATCAGATGTGGGTGAACGACATGAACCTATTTTTCAACAGGTTTGACCAGACACCTACCCCTCCCCCGGCCCAGTCATCTCTGCTGCCCTCTCACCACCTCTTCCACCCCCCCGTTTACTGCCCCATTCTCACCTTTACCTCCCTTTCCACAGCTTTCATGTTGCAGACGAACCCTCCCAACATTCACCCTCCCCCATCCGACACTCACTCTGTCCCTCTCGTCTCTCCAGGCTCCTCAAGTCCTGTGCAGAGCAGCTGTGCAGGATTGTGGAATATATCTTCAATTTGAGCCTGAAGCTGGGAAAAGTGCCACTGCTGTGGAAAACCTCCTGCGTGGTACCAGTACCAAAGATCCCTCACCCAAAAGACTTTAACAGCTACAGACCAGTTGCTCTCACTTCACACATGATGAAGACCCTGGAGCCTCTGGTGGGTCCTTTTATGGACCAACTCCAGTTTACAAATCAACCTGACATCGGAGTGGACGACACCATCATCTTCCCCCTGGACAGACCACTGTCTCACCTGGAGAAGCCTGGAAGCACTGTGAGGATCATGTTCTTTGATTTCTCCAGTGCTTTTAACACTATACAGCCTACACTTTTGGGAGACAAGCTGGGGCTCGCAGGGGTGAACCAACACTTCACATCCTGGATCCTCCATTACCTGACCAACCGGCCACAGTATGTGAGAACTCGAGACTATGTGTCAGACACAATAATCTGCAGTATGGGGGCCCCACAGGGAACAGTCCTGGCCCCTTTCCTGTTCACCCTGTACACCGCAGACTTCTACTACCAATCCCCTCACTGCCATCTACAAAAGTTATCTGACGACTCTGCTATCGTTGGCCTCATCAGGGACAGGGACGAGGGAGCCTACAGAGAACTCATTCAGGACTTTGTAGACTGTTGCCAGCGGAACCACCTCCAGCTCAACGCCGGGAAGACCAAAGACCAAAGAGCTGCACAGACAACTCTTCACACAGGTGAACATCCAGGGAACGCACATTGAGATGGTGACATCTTACAAGTACCTGGGAGTTCACATGAACAATAAACTGGACTGGACTGATCACACAGCAGCTACATACAAGAAAGGTCAGAGCAGACTGTATCTGCTGAGGAAGCTCAGGTCCTTTGGAGTGCAGGGGGCACTCCTGACCTCTTTCTATGACTCTGTGGTGGCGTCAGCCATTTTCTATGGAGTAGTCTGCTGGAGCGGCAGCAGACAGAAGGAGACTTGATAAACTTATCAGGAAGGCCAGCTCCATCCTGGGATGCCCTCTTGACAAAGTGCAGGTGGTGGGAGAGAGCAGGATGATGGACAAGCTGTCATCGTGGCTGGTGAAGGAGTCCCACCGCCTGCAGGTCGCTCTCACAGCACTGGGCAGCTCATTCAGCAACAGACTGATACACCCTAAGTGTGTGAAGGAGAGGTATCGAAGGTCCTGCTGTCAGACTGTACAACCAGCACTGCTCCCTATAGACCTCATCCTGTACTCTGCACTGTGCAATACGTCTGTACAAAACCCATTTCTGTTTTTTCTGGTCAATTTCCTTAACACCCATATTTATTATTTGTACTTATTATTTTGCACTATATCATGTAAATATGTATATATATACATCTATTCTGTTTCTTCCCTTTTTAATTATATTGTTTATTTTTGCTATTGGTTTTTGTTCTTGTAATATTCTGTCGCTGCTGGAACAAACAAATTTCCACATCTGCAGGACATTCTGATTCTGATTCTGAATAGCCATTACAAACGTATTATTCAGTCTTTTGGTCTGAAGCCACCCGGACCAATAATTACTGCCCACTGCTGTGGATGTGTGATTTAAACTCTGCCACTGCGTCAGCAACTGATCAAGAGTCTGTGGAGTGTCTAACTGCTTCAGCTCAGATGCTGTGAACCGATCGGAACAAACATCAACCTGGCAATCTTATGTAGAACTGTGCATGTACCAAACAGAAGCAGGATTTTTGATTCAATTATGTTTGACAATTGCGTTAACTCATTCCTCCTTAAATGTCATTAAAAATGATCTGTATAATTCACATTTGTTTATTTTGCAAGCCGGTTCACGTCTATTTTCTCATTATAATGGCCTCTCTAGCTAATGTAATGTATCTCACATTATTTTGCAAAGTTAAATGTTTTAATTATGAGAGATGTAAGTCATCTTTGATTTGTGTGTTATGGTATCTTTCCCTTGAGGTTTAGGAAAAATCCAACATGCATTGCCTCAGATATTAACAATGTAGCTCTCTCCTATGCATACAACTTAATGTAATTCTTTAATGTATCCTATCAGAGCAATGGCATGCATTATTCAGAAAGGTTTTTAAAAAGAAATCATGATATCTTCTTTTTTCTATTATAATCTTTCTCTTTATGGGGTTAACAATATGTTTCGCTGCAGTCGACAGTTGCTACAGCAACCAAGATATGGTCCAAACATTGTCTGCTTACTTAACATGAATTACATTTACTGGTCCATTGGTGGCACT
The DNA here is from genome assembly GCA_900302685.1 of Spondyliosoma cantharus. Taxonomy (NCBI): domain Eukaryota; kingdom Metazoa; phylum Chordata; class Actinopteri; order Spariformes; family Sparidae; genus Spondyliosoma; species Spondyliosoma cantharus. Next base: position 92,927 of record OMLP01046584.1, read on the forward strand.
GTGATAATAAAGGTTACATGATTTTTTGACTTAATAAGTTATGTTTGATTGTTTTTACTCAGATTCTGTCAATCAAGATAAATCTAGTGGAAATAAAGTTGCTGTTTTTTTCCCCACATAGACTTTAAAGAAGGGTCTTTTATTGCATTCCTTTTTGTTCCTGTCTCTATGAAATTTTGAACATGGAAATGGTGGTATAGTTTTGTAATTGTGGTTGCTATTGCCCATTGTCTTTTTGAAGTGTATTCATAGAGGAGAATGTGAAAAAGCACAAAGAGCACCCTTGTGTTAAGAGATTACCCACCAACTACTGGAAAGGTTTCCACATTTTAGATCGATGTTCATGGTACCCAGATGATGACTCCTTTGACCATCTGATCTTGCATCTAGTATCACCGTCTGGTTCATGTTTCCAACTGACCAAAACTTTATTCTAAAACAAGGTATTCTGTCAAGTAAGGAGCAAAGCTACATGACATATCCTACACATATCTATGGCCTGTAGATTATGAATATATATGATATTATATGTATTATTTAGTTAAAACAAAGATATGACACAAAATGCTCTATGTTTTTAGCCATTTTTTTGTTAACTTGTCACTGCCTGTCATTTCCTTTAAAACGTGGTTTACTACTGTTTTCCCTGATACATCCTTTATTATTCTAATTACCCAACTGCCTTTTCTGTTGTTCCAGCCCCAGGCCTTATGGACAAACTTCAACCCCAGTAAACATACAATATAATTAACACAAAGCCACCTTGATGTTGCTGAATCATTCTTTCACAAAAGCACAAAGCCTGGAGATACTCAGTGGTAAACGTAACTGTGTTTTGGGAGACAAACGCTCAGAGCTAGTAGGTGTTTCAGTATAAAACTATTTTTCACAATGTTGCTCTGCAAAAGCGCTCTACTATAAAAAGGCTGCCGGCGAGACAGCACACAGATACACACACACACAAAATACATACATCCAAACAGGCAAGATTTCAGAAGCCTGCGTGAAAACAACAATTTGTAAGCATACCTAGTGTTCAAGGTCATTGTTGTCAAACACTCAGACAGGAAATGGTGTAAGTGCCCACGACTGCCTCTAGATGTCACTAGACCAAAGACTGGGCAAGGATCTGGGCATTTTTCCTAATCCCATTTCAGATGAGTTATGGAGCTCTATTCTATATAGTACATTGTGTGACAACATGTTTAACAAGTTAAAATGTTACACTTTGATAGTTAGGTTATGGATTTCCTCTAGCTGTAGTTATTTGTGCTATTTATATTGTTTACTGTACATTTTGTTTTGGTTTTGCACACAGTCCTTCTAGCTATATTGGGATGGAAATTCCCCAACTGATCCCAATTGCACTCCTTTTACTTCTTACTTCTGTGATTTTTATTTGTTTTTGTGATACAACTCATTTGTTAAAATCAAAGGTAAACAGATTTTGTTCACAGACAGGAGCAGTAACAGGTGTTAAATACAGTGATTTAAACAGACTCTATTTTACCATCGAGTGAGCAGCATTGTACGTGGAAAATGGCACTTTGTGAGGCACTCGCAGCTATTGTGTTCTAAACTGTTATATTGCTGATTGACTTGTAAAACAACCTGAGATAAGAGGAGATCCGGGAACATCCAGTGTGTTTTGGAGTCACTTTAACTGAATATTGAATATTTGATTGGCTGTGTTTCAACTGTTGAGAACTTGTCAATAAGAGTTTGTGTAGGGGGCATTATGTGCTTGAAGAGAATGGATTTACATAAATTTCCCTGTGCATCTTCGATCCTTTACTTTTAAACAACACACTCATGAGTGTTTGGTCAGTAGAATTGTTCCTGTGTTTTCGTGTCCTAAGGCTAGTTGTATTTGCTGTCCAAGAGGCACTACTTTTTTCACCACTTCCTTAATGTGGAGAATCCAAAACTGGTGTCATACTTAAATTGTAGCCTTTAACTGTGTAATATCTATTGATACCACGGCAACCCTGTCATTGGAATTGCATAATTTGGCTGCTTTACCCATTTATGCACCCTGTTTACGGTCAGTCAGTATGTTAGCAGGCACATGTCTTTTGTACATTTGTTTGTTGTGACCAAACTTTTCCCACTGCTCACTTTTCATCGTCCAATATTCATAGAAACATTTCTCTTTATTAGCGGTCACTATCATGATTGTTATTGTCCAAAGTGATATTTTAAACTATTGTGCCCTCAACTGTCCTGATGAGGAACTCTTTTTAACTCCTGTTTTTGCATAAGTCTAAATGCCCTGACACACCGTGAATGACTGGGACTGACTATCACTTGTAGTTCTTGTGGTGTGTTTGGCTCCATTGGCATTTGTTTGCCCTTATCAGTAGACCATTGCCTGATTCATCTAGTTAAACTCGGGTTAAAGACTGTCTGTTGGCTGTCGGCGAATCTCTATGTCTAGTTTCTCTTTTTTCTTCACTTCCGCCTTTTTTTCTTCATCTACTGCCGACAACGAGCAAATGTTAAGCAAATTGTAACACTGACCACATTTTCGATGTCTATCTCTTTTACTCTGCCCATGGAGCCTACATAGCTCATGTGCTCCAATAATGAATTAACGAAAAATTGTAGAATAAAACGTAATTTTTTAAAACCTTTTTTAAATTATTAGATTAAATGATAAACATCTGAGTTATGTAATTAGTGGGGGTTTACTCCATTTTTTTGGTGGAAACTTAAGCACAAATTCTTCACTGCGATATCTTTTTACTTGTTTGTTTAATTTATTGCAGACTCTTAACAATGAAACACCAGACACACTGTGGGGTGTCATGGTAGTTCCAGCTGTATTATTGATCTACAGGCTGTTTCTGTTTCAGTGCTGCCTAATGGAGCCTGTGATCTGCATATAGTTCCCCGAACAAAAGAGCTGTCATTTTGAAAAATGTCAATATAAAGGAGAGGAAGTCTAGCTGGATTTGTTCTCACATGTAGATGACAAAAGACACTTGCCTAACCTTAATGCTTCTATCAGACTAGCACAGCAGACCTTCTCTGGTGTGCGAATGCACAGGAGACAGAGAGAAGCACAAGGCAAAGGAGAGCACAGCTACCAACTCCTTCTCCAGATCACATGGACCTGCAAGGGGGCGAGCTATGACACAGAATACAGTAGGTGCAAGGGTTTATCCATGAGCACAGAGACATTTTAACGCTTCATGATAGGAAGACCACTATAATTCTCCCTCTGCTGGCCTCCTGGGGAACTACAAGTCTACTTCAAAGAAGTCAGTCAACAAAATGGCTGACCTGCATAATGCTGTATATGGTCAGAAAAGCAGACCATTATGTTGTTCATTTATGAAAGCTAATGGATTGTTGTTGTCTTTTAAGGAGGCTATGAATATGAAAGACTTGACCTTGATTTCTTGTCTTGTCTTGTCTCTGAAAATCCATGAAATCATAGAACAAAAACATAAAGAGAAAATACAGAAAAAATGCGTTATCACTTTTAGAAAAACACTTTTCCAGATTTACAATCCTAGCTGGGTTTGTGCTCCCCAGATAATCAGGGTTAGACCATTTCCTCGTCTTGTGCGCTATTTTTTACTTTTAAGAAAAAATCAACGCATGGAGCGCAAACCTCTCAAGGTCACACAAATACAGCCTGCAGTGGACCTCAAACACACCTACAATCATATGATGTATATCCTACAAACCTACACTAACACCACAGTGTGTACTTAACACTTTGTCAAGCTGTTGTTCTTCTGACTCCTCCTCCACCATCTGATCCCTCCCCCTCAGCCCCGCAGTCTGTCTGTCTGTTTGTCGCGGTCAAAGACTGTCACAGCCCCCTCCCCTCCCATGCTAATGTTCTGCTCCCTGTTGTCCCCACTGCCGACCGGCGGGCTCTGTCGGGCTCTTTCAACCACACTGCAGTTTGGCTACTCCAAGCAGAGGTGCTGCTGCTGCTGAGGCTCTAACACACACTCGTGTTCAGTCCTGCAGATCATTCATACAAACCGATCCACCACGTCCCGGGGCTGTTTATACCTACCTTGCCGGCTTTAGCTACACCGACTTCAACACCGCTGCTGGTACGGAGACAAAAAAAAAGAGCGTTAACACCGCCGACCAACGGCTGACGTCTCTGTGCTCGAAAAGAGGAGGAGCCTGTTCGTGAGCGAAAGAGGAGAGCAGTCGCTCGAGTCCGCGACTACACAACTACACAGTTGTTGTAGCACAACTCGCCAGTTTCTCCGTTGTTCGTAGGAAGCTGTGGACAAATATACCACGTTGACCACAACGGTGACACATAAAAACCTCCGGAAGAGTTTAGCAGTAGCTGGAGGAGGAGGAGGCAGTCTGCTACGGACCCAGACTGAAAATCGCGGGAACATCGCAAGGCGACGCGAAGAGTAGGTGAGTCGAGGTGTTTACTAGCATGCTAGCCAAGCAGCTTTCATAGCTTAACTGTTCGATGCAGGTAGATGTTGCTTCTGGGATTTTCTTTTGGTTATGAATAGAAACATTAGGACAAGACTTACTGACAATACTTCTGTTTTTATGGTATGTGTAGCACATTTTAAAGTGAGCCCTACTAGTTGGGTTTGTCGCGGGCATTGAAAGTAATGTTAGCTAGTACTTCCTTTGACGCTAGCTGAGTGGATAACTACCTAAATGATTTGAATAATATTTTTCTAGTCACTTGAACTGTCTTTTTTTCCTTTTTTATAAACAATACAACGTATATCTCTGAAATTTTGCATTTTTGTGAAAGCGATGCAGCGAGGTCCGCAGTCGCGTAAATTGCTTTTGTGGACCTATTGAATTGCAAATGGACATTAATTCAGAATAACATTTAATCAAATATTAGAAAGTGAAAACTTATGCTTGGAACATGTCTTTTGTTTTTTATGTTAAAAAATAACCCCTTTTTCGCACAAAGCTGCTTTCATATCATTACACTATTCTTGTTGCTAAGCAGTGGTAACTTGGTCGAAGAACCCTTGGAAGATAAAAACACACACAATGAACAAGAAAGAAAAAAACAACAACACAGTTCTCTGTTGATTTAACACACAACTCACACCACTCATAATCAAGGGTTAGGTTTAATCAAACACTTTTTATTGTATTTCCTCATTTAAGAACTGGAAACATACATTTGTGTCGTTTATTTTAACCTTACTAAATTCTCAAAGGTCCAACCCCACCGAGTCAGTGAGGCGACTAATGTGTTGGTGCTAAAACAAGCAGCAAGCACTTCCAGCAACACTGCAGAGGTGGCAGTTGGGGGGAGGGGAAAAAATTAAGACATGTTTTGATTCGAAGTTGTCTACCCAGAGACAATGAGTAGTATAGGTAATAGAAAAACTACAAATCAGCTTTGCCAATTTAATAAACGCCTTTGATAGAGCCTCAGAAAGGAGTTTTTGGCTTCTTTTAAATACTTCCATTATTTGATGGAGATTATTAGAGTGTCTCCAGGATGAAAAACTCAACACTGAATTCAGGCCTTAATGGACAGAATCCAAAGCGGTCTATGTGAAGAGGAATCTGCTGCATCCTCTACATTTCATAGTTAAACCCCCTCTTGGTCAAAAGTGGTACAGACCAGTAATTTTCCATGCACCACACTGTCCCAGGATGTGGGTGTGGCTTAATGTCAATGGTAATACAAGAGTTTTGCGGTTTTTCTCTTGCCCTTTCCTGTGTGTTTCCAAAAGAGAAAAAACTAATCGGCATCCTTTTTTATTCAGATTAAGTGATCAATTCAGTGTTTGCTGTATATAGCTGAGAGCCATAAGTCAGCCTCAGTTTGAGGAAGTTGGCAGTCTGCAGAATTGGACTATTTTATCATATTCATGATGTTTTTTTTAAATGTCTCAATTTAGTTCATACAAAGTGAGTTGCTTCAGTTTTCTTTTTACCTTTGGGGACATGGTACAGCCCTGTTTCTAGCGTCACCTCCCCCACTTCACCAGTGGCAGTGCTCACATGGTGCACTTGTAATGCTTCAGTCTGTTTTTTCTCTGCTGAGGAGGAAGCAGCCTTAAGAGGCTCCACCTACATTTTTCAAAAGCTTTCCTGTCGATGTCAGAGTCAGTTATTTTTTGCATAGCTAAATTTATTTACCTTTCATCCAATGAAATCAATGAAGTGTTCCACAGATCTTACAAATGCTACATCAATGTCCAGGGCTAGCAATATGCAAATCTATACTGAAAAGAAAGAAAATTGGTCATAGTTAAAAATTGAGACCTCCAAATGTCCTTCATTTGGTGAGAAGAAGAGTTTATGTGCCTGTCAGTGGCTCCTTTCTCAGTCGTGGTTTATACAGGTCTGGTGCCAAATGTAAGTCAGTGCTGTTTAGCTGCTGGCCCATGATCCAACATAGGTCCATGGAAACCCCAACCCACATATTTCCTTGGCCTCTGTACTATCAGTTATAACATCTGTGATATATTCAACCGCATAAATGAGATGCACTTGAATCTTAAATGTGCTAATATTAAACAGTATTATAGGATAGTTTAATATGTTGCATTTCAGCTAAGCTGTGTCTCTGTCTCATTAGATCGTTGGTAGATGATAGAGAGCAAATGTTATGCGGCATTATTTTCTTTACGATTCAAAGAAGTCAGCCATTTCAAATTACTATAAAGAAGCAATTTTGTAAAAATAATGGTAGTGACACACAATACATAATTATGTCAATGCAAGTATCATATCAAATATATAAACAGAAAATGTTCGTGTTGGGTCGTAAATATTGATTAAGATGTCAACCCCATCCTCATTATTTGACCATATATATTTGAGCTACATCTACATACAGAATTTAGCTTGTTTTTAGTTTCTATACATGTTTCTCATCTCATCACAACTAAACATTTCTGCTTCATTTTAATGCCATTGTTAAAAAGTGTGTTGATGAAAATCAATTCGGGAATGATAGCAGGTTCTAATCCTGTATTTTTATGTGAGAACCGGCTTCAACCAGTTCCAGCCGGTTTCTTTGCTTCAGGCAGAAAATGAGAGTGGTAAGAAATATGATCTTGGTTAAGTCTCAAAATACCCAGTGTTTGTTATTCATCATTTATAACCTGCCATGCTGATAATTAAAAAGGCTTGTTTTAAATTTGTACTTTGCATTTCACACATGGGCTATAATAAATCAGTCAACCTTACATACATGCGTGTGTATTTTAAGGGGAGCCCTATAATGCAAATTTTATCCTTATTTGTAATTTTTATGGAGACCACTAGTATTTACAACATGTATACAAGCAATACACTGACAGTTAGAACATGCTGTCAACCTCATATAATGTTACACACCACCAACTTAAAAACTTAAACACTGATTTTCAGTGAGAAACTGGGACAGAGTAAATGTCAAACATATATGTTTAGGCTTGCATGTACTTACAAGTCTCTCCTCCCACTCCCAATTCCTTGTGCATTATGATTAAGTGTGTCTGCTCCATTCATGTAGACTTGAGAGTTCATTGCATGAATTTGCAAAGCTATGACAATGCCCTCCACGCTATTACCACCATTTTCACCTTATTAGAACAGAAATTCTTTAGTCCCACAAACGGGAACATTTGTGCGTAACAGCAGCCAGAGGACAGTTCAATATAACAATAAACAATATAATGAAAAGGTAAGAAGAAGAACTAGAGCAGAAATAGTAATAGAATCATATACATAATAAGAACAAATATAAACAGTGTAATTATAAACATTATTGTCTTATTATTACACGGCTCTTCTTAATGCTGTAGACTGCTCTATTCACTTGAATGGGCCTTCCCAACGTTCGGCGGTCAATTATTTTCGCATAATTGACCGCTGCTAAGCATATTTGACCGTCGTCA